>BLKM01008651.1:3004186-3306991 GCA_013340265.1 Coptotermes formosanus | reverse complement strand
GGGGGGGGTGTTGGGGGGGGGGGGGGGGGGGGGGGGGGGGTAGACCCCGGGGAGGGCCAGGGTGCGGGGGGGGGTGGGGGTGGGGGGGCTGGTTTTGGTAGGAAGCAACACTGAATTGCGTTGACTCGTTTTCTTTCTAAGGAGTGGCAGACTTGAGGTAACGTAATGACAGTGGGTTTCACTCCGACATCTAAGTTTTGTGTCTGCTGATGTTGATATGAACACCATTACGGTAGACACCAATTGACATTCGTACCTCCTAGTGTAAGTAATACTAACATGGCAATCGATCTGCATGTTAGTTTAGGAGCTTGCACGATCGCGAGCTTGCGATCTCGTCTGGTCGCAGCGTCACTAGCCTAGCGCTATCCTGAAGCAGCGGAAATAAATTCCATAGACGGTGACAATCACGACGCTGGAGGCTTCAGACTCTCTGCGTACTGCTGTGTTCCCCTCCGGCTTATGTCAACAACCCGGAAGCATATGACGCCAAGGTTGGTTATCTCAAGTTATCACCACCAACAGTCTTGTGAACAACACAGTAGCGAGAAGACTGGAGGGGAAATATACGGAGGGAGAGGCATAATGTTTTGAGGGAGACGGGGAACTAATTCAGTGGAGCGATGACTGGCGCCATGCGTCTATGCAGTCACATCGTGTTCGTTTCAAAATTTTGATTTAGGTAAATGTTTGAGCTTTAGGCTTCTAATAAAGTTAAATTCAATATTGACCCTGCATTCATTGCTGACACGGACTAGTCCATAACTTAGTAACGGCGTTGAGACGACGTTCAGTTTATATGTCATATTTTTACTCCAAATCATCTTTAGAACACTCTTGTAAAATTTGGACACATTGTCATGGAACGCTCTGTGTACGTAGCATCAACATATTGTATTTAACGTGATTACACAGAACAGGGGTGGCCAGCTGAATGGACTTCAGGAGCCGCTCTTCGTCACGCCACTTAGGCAAGAACCACTTGGTAATAACATAAAATATATCTTTTTTTTTGTTTATTTGGTCGCTTCCAATTCCTTTCACCCAATTACAATAGTTTATTTTGTTAGTCATGAGACTCCTTTCTTTAGAAAATATTTTAAAAGACCGTTCAAGGTCAACCTCGTGTGCATGTCAGCTACATGGTTGTTTGGTTTAACACTGCTAACTCCGTGCGTTGTCGTGATACTGACTGTTATATTAAAAACCAGCTGAATGCACTATATATAGTTTTCTACCCTTTCACTTCACCTCGACATGTTTCGATGTACGGAACATCATCTTCAGGGATTGCACTGAAAGCTTTTGGTGCAATCCCTGACGATAACGTTCCGCACGTCGAAACATGTCAGGGTCAAGTGAAAGAGTAAACAAATATATACAGTGCATTTAATTGGGTTTTAATATAACAATTAATAGATGATTATTAGTTTTACAGGGAACTTGCGCGCGCAACACTAGTGACGTGCGCGAGGCACATAGTGGCCACCCCTGACATAGCATGTGTATAGACTGCAGTGAGAATAAGACTTGCAGCCGTCCGTCGTGTAACGGTTGTCATAACGTTTGTTCATATACAGTGATCGCGAAAGAGGCCCAATAATAGTACAGTCGAACTCGGTTATAACGTCATGAAAGGGACTGAACATTTTGTGTCGTTATAAACGAGTGTTGTTATAACCGAGGAGTGTAATGTTATAGTTAACAGTGACGAATTAATCGGTATCACAAAATATCTGACGCTATAAGCGAGGTGTCGTGTAAAACGATGCCATTATAACCGGGTTCGATTGTATGTGTAATAATGTGTAAGTCAGGATAGCTGTAGTACATTGATCGTTGTTAAATAACTTCGCGACAATAATCATTAGTAACCGAAGGCTGTGGTGAGTGAACTTGAGGCGAAGTGGTTGAACGGCACGCAGCACACAGCAGCCTTTGTCACGGCTCTGTCAAAGGTTCTCCGAAGACAGCACCCTTGTTCGGTACTGAATAGTGCGCTGTGCGGTGCGATGCTGTGCTTGCCTATAACTTCTGTCGAAAACGATTTACGTAACAATCTAGTACACTGCTACCCATGAAACGCGTGCAGTTGCGCATTTAACCACGTACGCAAATGGCTAAACTAACATAATGACCAGATTTAGCACTTTTACACTTCGCCAAGTATTGTTTGGAAATTAAAATCACTGAGTATGTGAGTAGAATTTGTAGCGCGCATGTTGGATTTGAGAAATTCGTGTTTTATTTCAGTCAAACAGAAGTTTCAAGGGAGTCACACTTGCGGAGAACCAGGACTAAACGAGAGTGTAATAATAAAAGGGACGTGAAATGACTTAACAAAACCTAAGAACGTAGAATGGGTATAATTTAT
The DNA here is from genome assembly GCA_013340265.1 of Coptotermes formosanus. Classification (NCBI taxonomy): domain Eukaryota; kingdom Metazoa; phylum Arthropoda; class Insecta; order Blattodea; family Rhinotermitidae; genus Coptotermes; species Coptotermes formosanus. Next base: position 3,304,617 of record BLKM01008651.1, on the reverse strand, counting down.
TTAGGATGCGTTTCAGTGGCAGGCTATTGTGATCATTGAGATGGACAGGTGAATAGTAAAGAGCCCGGGGAAGATCTTGAGACGCTGACTGGCTGTCGGATTCTCAGGAAGGATGCTGCAACATGGAGTTGGCACGCTGGTGCCGTTTCGAAACTAGTCAACCACTAGTGGACACATGTAGGGCCTAAGATTGTGTAACTCCTATAATGGCGAGACGTTCTTTGTAATTTCTCAGTTCAAGAACTCGGAGAGTAACAGATTACCTGTGTGTCTGCGTGTGTAGACACACACACACACACACACACACACACACACACACACACACACACAAATATGTGTGTGTATATATATATGTATGTATATATAAAGAAAATTTCCGCTGTGCAGTATTCTATGCAGTTAAACAGCTGAAAATAAAGTTTAATAATTTTGGACGAATATTTTCGAAAAAAAAAAGAACCTGTGTTGATTAAAACTACTAACTAATATTCGTACTGTAAAATCTGGCCAAAATATGTCGGCAGCCAGCGATAGAGAATGTTCCTTTTATCGTGTCACTGAGAACGGCACGTTTATCGCACAGAACAGCCGCACCCGCCGGGACATGCCATGATAACTGCCGTGTAATTATATATCCGATACGTGCCGTAGAACAAGCGCAGGGAACTCCTGAAAGCAGCTGACATATTCGCCGTAACTTCAGGAGCGCCAGCTTTAAGTCTCGAAAATTTGCTTCGTAACCATCAAATTTCATAGCAGGCATTTGAGTCCTAACGGAAAGAGAATCACGGTGTCTGGATAATGCAGATCGGTACACTGGAAAATCTGGTAAAATTAATGTGAAGCAGTAATTTGGAACAGTCGACCGTGGGGAAACATTAATTTAATTACACGACATGTGTCTTGCAGAGTTGTGATAAATTGCTTGTGCGTATGACTGGCTGGATGACAGCTACGGTGGGTTTAAATGCTGTTTGGAAACTTTATATACGGGATCAACATACAGTTAACTCAATAAAAGACTCCATGGAGGAGCTCGCTGTCGTTTCTGTCATCAAATATATCTCCGCCTAGTGCGGATTACGGTATATTACTATAATATTCATATAGTCTGGCCTCTGGATCGTAACTTCGAATTGATCTGCTCCACACATCGGTAGCCTATACGTCAACAGTTTTTATTAACACCTCGTACCATTCTTTTATCCAAGTTTAGTTGCTAAAAATGCCATCTCTCCATTTCTTTACTAGAGTTTTGTACAAATTTATCTTATCCTTTATTCGTGCTTTGTGTCTTATTGATTTGATCACACATAGTGATATGGTCTGTGGTGAACCGTGTAGTGTAGGAAGTTTCTCATTTTGTTGTAGCGTGATTTCAGTCATCCTCCTTTTTGCTTCCTCCTCTTTAGGTTCCGATATTCTCATCAACCTTCTGTTCTCAGACATCCCTGATCTGTGTTCTTTAAAGAAAATTAGTCGCTGATTCGGAGACATGGAATATTTCTATGTGTGTCATTTAGAGTTTTTTTTAACGAAGTAGATAAGTAGGTTTTCCCATGTTTGGTTTAGAGGATAGCAAAAACGTTTCTCTTCTGCTTTTATTGTAATATGTTACACTGTACTTTAACACTTAAAGGCCAGTGACTTTTTTCTTTCCTGATTCACACCTTACCTTAAAAGAAGTTCCCGATATAATCACTGGACGAAAGCCGGTTATGATGAAGAATTACTACATGCATAGATAGGTTACAGTTTTTGCGATAGCGGTAATTGGTGTATGAGGACTGAGTTCTTCTGGAATATGACGCCCCGTCACTGGGTAATCGGTCTTTGACTTTTCGAAGGCGCTATGTTTTTCTTCTCGGAGATCTAGATCCTTGAACATTATGTTCCTTCGAAGCTTCGGGAAGCGCTTATCCAGTGTCCGACTGCTATATCCCAGAATAACGCGGTGATGAACCATAGTGCCGCGAAAACCCGAAGATTTGCAATTTTGAGTTTTGCGCTATGACTTTTTGAGAGGTGTGTATGTCATTTAACTATAGATGTGTACGTGTAAGAGGAAGTGGGACTGAATGTGTATAAACATGCAACTCTTAAGGTTTTTAATACTAGCAGCAGCGTATGTCTTTTGCGACATGCGTAATTAGTCGCACGGTAGTCGGTTTCTGCTAACATGGCTACGTTATCTGCTGGTGAAACTGTGAACTCCCATCATTCTGTTTTTATTAACCAAATATTTTCGTTGTTGGATTCTTGTTGCAGCTTCATTTCGCGTATCTTATAGATATTTATTCATGTACTGTGTAACTTTTCTCTACGTTGTCTCATGATACTAAAATTACTTGCAGACGTGTTTTGCATCAAGATTGCACCGCCCACTTCCTGCTATTTTCGGTACCTAGAAGTAGTTAATCGCCCGGAAGTTGACAGTCTGTTCTTATTTGTCAAACGCGACGACATTAGCACTTCCTGAAGGATCGATAGCATTATCCACACCATGTCATCACATGCGCAGTGTTCATGTTACAGTCTCTTGACTCCGTTACAAGAGTTTGTCATTAGTCTTGCTGAAACCTTCCCTGGTATAATTAAAATATTTATTGACACACTTCGTATCCTGGCGGCATTCGCTTGTGTCACACATAGTCAAGTTTAAGTTCACTGTCACTAACTAAAACACTGATACATATCAGTATGTGCTGCGTGGCTTATTTTTTCGCAACTCACTTTATTCTCACTGGAAAAGATAACACGTTAACAAAATACTGCACATTCATGAAGCATTAAGCACTGTATTATTAATATTGTTAGGATTGTTTTATTAGAATTTGGATTAGAGTTGTGAAAACAAATAAGATGAGATGGGAAAGTCAGGTAGTACAAATGGGCTGATGAGAAATGAAAGCAAATTTTAGTATGAAGCCCTGAGGGGACGAGAGGGCTGGGAAAATCTGGGTTTAGATAGAACTTACAATATTAGGATGGGCAAATATATAGGATGTGAGGGTGGGGATTGCATTCATTTGGTGCGGAATACAGGCAAGTGGCTTGCTTTTGTGAACATGGTAATGAACTTTGGAATTTCATGACAGGCAGGACTTTCTTACGTGTTTGCCTATCAGCCTCTAAAAATCTTCTGTCCTCCGTGGACTAGCACGTTCTACTTGTTCTCTTGTATGGGTGTGATACTTGGTCCTCAAGCCTAATGGCAGAACGTAAACTGAGGAAGGAAGAGTATTTCAGAATGTGCTGAATCAATTGCTGTTCACCGAAGATCAAGTTGTAAAAACTCGCATACGAGAAAATTCCATTAAATGCTGAGTGTGGCGCTGTGAATGCATGTCGGTTTGCACGTCTGCAAACGTGGTTTCGATACCTAATGTACACAGACACATGTTAACCAACGCGGTGAACCGCTTCGGTAAACGCGAACGAGACCTTGTTCGGGCTATTTGTTTTGTACACTCTTGTGCAGTGGAAGTCACTAGTGTCATCCTATGGCACAGGTTTGCACGACAGTCATATTAGTGATGTACCAACACGGAGAAGTATCAGGTGGTTCGCAAAGAATTTCACGAAATAGGAGGAGAAAAGACAATTAATATTGGTGTTTGTATGTGGAACATTGGGCAGACGTATGGACGGACGAATATAGGCAGATCGCTAATGGGTTTGTTAAGAAGGAACAAAGTAGCCAGGTACACTATTAATTTTGACTAATACCTGCTGGAGTTCAACTTGCAAAGTATAGCTTCACTAAATACTTGTATGGGTTCCACGCTCCAGTCAAGTTCTTACATTTTGATGCAGGTACGACGGCGTGTTCTCAGGTGTTCCTCAAGTCCCTTGGCCATCGTTACATCATTATGCCAACCAGTTATTTCCACACAGTAAATATAATGATAAGGAAAGCGTCCTACTAAAGGTTCTAGCAAATTTAATTTGTTGCTACTGCTGATGAGTAGATCAGGTCTGATCCAAAGCCATTGCCAAGTTCTGGCTGTAATGTCCTTAACCATTTGAACGCTGAGTTTAATGTGATTTATTTTGGAGATACCGTTCGTACCGCGCTGTAAACATACTCGTTGTGTGTTATAAAAACCAGTCGGTTAGTTCTCTGCAGGGAAAGGATCTCATTTTGGTGTGGGAAACACACGAAACACATAAATACATTCTGTGGACTGAATGTAGGATTTCTGAATGTCAAACATGGTGGTGCATGTAGTAACCACTGGACTTACAGGGCATGTACGGCACTGTTATTCCGCTTGGTGTCGTATTATCAATTTTAGCAGATGTTGTCTCTCTGTGGCTGCGAGTAAGTAGAAGAGGTCAGAACTGAGGGCAGTGTCTGGTTGATGCTGTAACTTAGCTAAATGGTGTGCAGAGACAAAACGGATTATAACTCGCTATTATTCCGCCAGGCGTCCTGCTGTCCGTTCGACCGCTTTTCTCTTCTCTGCTCACTCACTGAGAATGGATAACATCAGATCGGAGATCGCTACACGGGTTGGGATTTAGCATTTAGAAATGAGATAGAGTGTCTTAAAGTAGGTCACCTTTCCGTCTGTCCCTCCTCTCCCATGCTTTCAATTATCGCTGTTACTTACATTAACCCCACAACAATAAAGGGAACATAAGAAAGGAAATGGAGTCTCTGCGGTGGCCAGTCAGTCACTGAGTGGTATTTGAGATGAACTTGTGTTGTATAAGTATGCTGCAAGGTGTTTTCACTCCAGTGACATGTTCTGACAGTTGGGAGTGGTTAAATGAACCCCGCTGGGGGCGTACTTAACATCCCCAGAGGGCGCCTTCCTGTGCAAGTTGGGTGTTCCGTGGGCTATAGTGGTTAGACTCAGTGGGCCATGCACAGTATTTAGCACGTGCCCTGTTCACGGGATTGCGCCACTGATCCATAGCGAGTGTGAGATTAATCCGGTCTGCAGTCATATTCGGTGTTTTTAAGAATGTGTTTTATCATTCTTCCACCTATGCAGAAGTTTCCCAATTAGGGATTTCAGGTGTTCCAACTGACTTCTGTTATGCACTTTTTCAGGCGTGGAACATGTCACCGCCTATCTCACTTCCTTTGGTTTGATCACATTAATGAAAACTGGTGAAGAATGAAAATAAGAATATATTCCATATGCTATATGAGGTAGCCGCCTCTTACTTCCCCTTTTCCCCCTTAAATTCCAGATATTGTTTTCAGGACTGCTCGCAAGACACAATTAATAACAACAGCAGCAGCAAAAACTACAAAGCAACTAAAACATTTCCAACAACATTCAAAGTGCACAAATACTTCGAGCTTACGACATTCCCAATAATTTTCCCATTCGTAAGGAGTAAATGTTAAGAACATTTTAATTAGCTTAGTAAAACCTATAATTATAAATTACAATTATTTATTTGAAAATATTGTATAATGTCTCATGTTGTATTATCTGAATATTGATTTGATGAAAATTCAAATATAGATAAACATGTTCACCTCTAAGACTGCAAAAATTAAGTAGTTTGCTAAACTTTGTTGCATATGACATTAATGCATTTTCAATAAATCGTACAAATTAATCAGTTAAACACATGGGGGAGAAAATTACAGTAACACAGATGCTAAGAGTAGCGTTATTATGATACTTTATTTGTTTGTGTGCTAAGTGAACTGCCTAATTGAAAGGTCGGCAGGAGCAAAAGAACAGTAAATAGGCGTGGGCTATATAGAGTCTGATTGAAGGAATTTTAAAGAAAGACGAAACTGTTTTAATACTGCTAAACTCATTACGTCAGTGCTAGATGTTTAACCAACGGTGGAACGCGTACCTGTCGCTGTGACTTTGAATGTCTTATATTGGATTTCCAGGATCAGTAAATATTGTTCACTAGGGCTTGTGCTGCAGCCGCCTGTTTCCTGAAATAATGAAATTGCTGATATATTCTGACAGCCATGTATAGTGTGGGTTATGTTACTGTTGGCCGAAGAAAATATTAGGCCTTCTTGTATAAGATTTATAGTATCAAATATTTAGTCTTCTGCCTTGTGATGCCATGCATTTTTGGTTTAGAGGATTCCAACTACAAGGCGTTACGCCCCAAATTATTTAACTCGTTTAGACCTAAGGTTATTTCTAATTTCTGTATAAGAAGTACGTAAAATATTTCTTTATACACACTTCAGCAATAGAACTAATGAACAATGCAAATATTAACATACCACAGAACATCTTTAATGACATATGAAATTCAGTGTACAATGGCAGGAAAACTACATTAGTTGTATTTGTCACATTATTAGGTTCTGAGAACTGAAGTGCCGTAACGTATAACTTGAGTCTCAAATTCATATTTTGTGTTTTGCACTTCCTTGTCGCAGCTTGATTATGAGAGGCGTAAATTTCAAATAGATGCATTGTACTTTGTACCATGCTCTAGTGCCGAAGGAGTTCTGAAAATAGGCCAGTTGGTACGTTATATTTGATGTAGCCTCCTGCCGGGCAAAGTAAGAGAAAAACAGCAAGCGGTGCAACCTGAAAGATTTTACCCCATTCGTGGTAATAATGAGTCGTCATCTTCCTCGTCATCATCAACAGCAGCAATGATAGTATCGGCATCGTATGAATGCGTTTAGCATATATTATTATTATTGGATAATTTGATAATACATATTATACAAATGTAGAAGAAATGTAATCTGTGTACCGCAGTCCCTAAATCCCTGAATACCAAAAGGCCTTGCTTGTTAAAGGATCGAGGGTCACAAATAGAAAAGGTCCAAGCGTTTGTAAATATTTTTAAAGGGCTGCAAGACGCACTGCTTTGGGGCAACTCATTAAACAAAATTTGTTGATCTGAGGTCTGTAAAGAAGAGCGAAGTACGCTTTCTGTTTTTGTCTAAATTTAGTCAGCATCAACTGACGCTGCTTTTACAAGCAGAAATCTTGCTTTGTTTTTGAAACAGAAAGCAGAACCACTGAAACTGGCTTTACCAAGCCTATAAAACCTTGTTCAGTACGTATTGAGGCAGATGGATTATGACCGTGTAAATTGAAGGGATGGATTTAGTATCACGCGGTATTTACGTAATTCGGTGTTGTTTCATTCTGACTTCCGTGCAGCCATAGGATTTTGAAGTCATGTTTTGTCCCCGTTTGTCGGCGAAAAATGTTCCAGGAGGTCTACTGTAATGCTTAGCTTTCAGTGTTCCTCGGGCTTTGTAAGCCACTGAGTGGCGCATACTGTGAGCCTTTTATCTTTGTTTCCTGTAAGCGAGAGAGCTATTTGTAGCGGCCTGATATTCATTGCACCGTTTTCTGTGAACAGCATCGCTCAGAGTAATAACATTAGAAAGGCTCGTTGGTCTCCTGCCACAGCTTTATGGCGTGGCCTCAGGATGCCTATAAAAGGGATGGCAACCAGCTGTGGACGACACTTGAGAATACATGGAGTAAATAGCCGACAAGAGGTGGTCCTCCATTTTGGTGGGGCAGACGGGGGAGGGGAAGGAACGTCACGATTCCTTACTATTGTGAACCTGCTACGAAATATTACCCAGTGCCTCGGGGGGTCAGGTCCTTTGGGGCCTGTGACGGGGTTAAATAAATGGCTTGGAGTCAAATTTTCGAAGATGTGAAACTCTTGTACCAACATCGTGTAGCGTAGCGGACCCAGAATTTTTCCTTGGTGGGGGGGGGGGGGGGGAGGCCTGAGGCTATGTATAATTTATATTTGATTTTAAAAATTATGTCATAAAAATCTTGTTGTAAGTACAGCCTAACACTGTCTGAAACTGCAGTTATATACATACGAATATAACCACATGTTCCGTGACTCAACCGGTGTCCTGTCTTCTTGCTTTTTTTAAATGTTATTATTCGTCAAAATTCTAATGTACTAGTCATCGGCCGATTTCAGTGGCTGAGTTCGGCTGAAGGGGAAGTCCCTTAAAGCTTTCGATATCATAATATCTACAAAATTTGTTTTTTAAATTTCAGTTTTGGGGTGTTTGAGGGGCTGCAGCCCGGCAGCCCCGCAACCCATTTTATGCGCTCTTGAGCTACTGTTCGTAGTTCTAACTTTATTTCATTTTCACAGGTTTCTGAATTTTCGGGCGATTGGTTGTGACTTAGTTTTCGCCGTACTAGTGTGCCAATGGTCCCGTTTTCTGTTTCATTTGCAGAACAGTTAGTAACGCATTGCCAGTGTACGAAAAACAGTCATTTGATGACAGCAGTGCGGCCACATTCTGAAAGGTCTTTTACATTTCAAAACTTCAGACAGTGGATAACGTCGAAAATTGCCCCTATAATGGATCAACTGTGGTGCAAACCCTTTAGAGAACCATGTTAAACTTCTGTGAAGTTATTTGTTGCAGGCTATAAAAATATTTGATTGCGGCCGCGCAAATTTCATAATTACCTTCGCATTTTATGGCGACACGCACTGAATTATTGCAGTTGAGCGTGTGAAATATTGTATGGACGTGACCATAAAAACGTCTGCGAACTCGCACGGAAATTTGAAAGTTATGGAGTGGTGACGATGCCAAACGTTGATGTTATTGGATTATGTGGTAAATTTACAATAGTGGGCATTTGTAGTTCTGGTTAGCCTCATTATCGTTTCTAAAGCAGATAAAAGGAGACTTATTCGAGACTTCGAGATTATAATTTTATATCTGTACGTGAAAATTATTGTTTTGTGGGATGTGACTGACGTCTTATAGTTAGGAGGATAGGTGCCACCATTGTCTCGAATGAATATACTTCAGTTTCATGGTTCTACCCTGAAGATGGAGGCAGAGTGTTTCTAATAAACCCTGGTGCAGACTTGTCAGTCTTCACGGTATCAACGTAGGCACTGTTCTACCCTGAAGGCGGAGGCAGAGTATTTCTAATAAACCCTGGTGCAGACTTGTCAGTCTTCACGGTATCACCGTAGGCACTGTTCTACCCTGAAGGTGGAGGCAGAGTATTTCTAATAAACCTTGGTGCAGACTTGTCAGTCTTCACGGTATCGCCGTAGGCACTGTTCTACCCTGAAGGTGGAGGCAGAGTATTTCTAATAAACCCTGGTGCAGAATTGTCAGTCTTCACGGTATCACCGTAGGCACTGTTGTACCCTGAAGGTGGAGGCAGAGTATTTCTAATAAACCCTGGTACAGACGTGTCAGTCGTCACGGTATCACGCCTATGAAGACGGTAATATTCCTCTTCATCACGGTGAGAACCTCAGGTTCCAGTGGTCTGTTCCGTGTTTGTGTACCTGCATCCTTGGTGGACTAATAACACTTAAGATTTACTTAACAACGGTGACGCTGTTGGTATTTCAGACTACGAAGCATCGATGATACTGTTCAAAGAACAGGAGGTGGTATCTGCCAGGAACGCGATAGATGCGCATGTGCAAGATTTGGTGACGAATGACGAGTTATAAATATCCATCCTGAACGCATGCGCACAGAGCACTCTCAAACTGCACGCCATATGGAACTCTTGACGGTCAGTCTGTGTGTACTAATAGAATAGTCTGTCGCTTCAACCAATAGGAGTACAGTGATTCCATCTATAGCTAGCAGTCCCCTGCACTGCGCCATACACGCCCACCCCCCGCGGTGAACTGTAGGATGACTCGTGAATGAGGAACTGGATGTGAATTTTAAGGACGCCGTCAAGGCCTAATGAAGCAACTATGCCAGAATTTCCATGGAGCGACTTCAGCACTTTACTTAAAATGAAATTAAGCTACAGTACATGTAAATATATATACATGAAATTTAAATAAAGTTGTCTGACATGCACATATTTACTTTGTAACAATTCGCCCTTGACATTTGTCACATTAGACTGAAAGCAATAAATAGGTCTCATTCAACATACATGCCGTGTACGCTACAGTTAATTCAGATCTTGCATGTTGTCATTTGGAAGTCATTGTTACCCACATAGAATGGGGTAAAAATGCAAACTTTTGAATTCATGCAGTAATAAAAAACAGCTTCTATTTTAACTATATAATGAGGAGTGTCATTACGTGTTCTCTTTCCTGAATATATCTGCGGCAGGACGATACATACCGCCCATACAATTACAGGTGAAATGAGAAAAGCATGCAAAATTTTAGTGGAGAAGCTAATGGGAACAGATTGCTTGGAATACGTACTTGTAGGTGCCATGACAACATTAAAATTGTACTTTTATTATACCTTCTTCGGTCCCTCTTTCAGCGCGGGATATTAGGCATGTTGGGCACAGTAATTATGGGAAAAATAGAGTCACATGAAATCTGCCCCCCCCCTCCACGCTTAAAATATATGAATTTCTTGACAGCAGATATTTACACCGTGCTTAGATAGCTTAAGATACCAGCTTCCGAGGCGGCTGGGTGAGCAGCTGTTCGCATTTGTCCACCTGTGTTTTAATTCTTCAAGTTCGACAAAAATTATCCCCTCGTATATTTAAGTATTTTCAGTCGCGTATAGTAAAAATTGCGCTTGGCAAAACCGCGATGGGCGAGGTGCTTCTGTACTGACAATCTACGACATACTTTTCATCTCGTTACGTTCTACAGTTGGTTACAGAATTATGTTGTATTACCATCTGCGAAGATGTGAGAATATTCTTAAATAGTCTAACGGACAAGTATGTACACTCAGGCGATGGCAAATTGTGGAATAAGAAATCCTCTCCTTTTCTGCACTCCCTATTGAATCTCGGTTCCTTTTTGTGTCAGGAGAGTAGCTTGTCGCACTGGGTGTCCAGTGGGATGAGGAAAGAGGTATCATGCCCTGGCCGCCTGCGATGTCGATTGGCTTGGACGTCAGCCAGACAACACGGCTTCCCCGATGATTTCGCTTGGTCAGGAAAAAGTAGGAAAGAAATTAGCAGGATTCCGACTGGAACAGTAATGAAGACTGAACTGTCGTGTACATGCATGCACCGGCGCGTAGTACATGCAGGTGCGCTATTGTGTTCTGTGATAGATTTTAATTTCCTTCATATTCTTGAAATTTTTGGGATTAGGCCTGTTATTACTGGCATGGTTCTAATAGAATTGTGCGTAAGAATTTGTGGGATTTAGTGCACTAATCACATCGTATTATTTTCTTGCAGCATTTTATATGAGAGTCAGTTCTTCTGGGACGTTGTGCGGAGTCGACTGGTAAATATTTACTGACGTTTCGAGGGATCCTAGTACAGTCATCTTCAGGATAAAGAAAGTACACTCTTTTGAGACTGCTGGACGCAGAAGATGGAGCTACTGCACTTCTTCGAAACGTCGGTAACAGTTTACGAGTCGACACGAAGTTGCGTTACGGAAGACTGAGACCTGCAGCAACACCGGTGTGAGAACCTCATGTCTCACAGCATTTTTTTACGGTTTTATTTCTGACTTGTCATAAATTCAGATTGAAATTTGCAACGTTCTCGATGTAGAAGAAAGGGAGAAACATTGCATTTGCAGTAGCAACAAAAGTAACAAAAATACCAGCAGCAGCAACAACAGCAAAAATAGCAACAAAAACAGAAACAGATTGGGTTCTTAGCTTCTTTCGGCTTTAAATACGATTTTTCAGATTTGAATTGAAAACCATAAGGTATTATAAATTCCATGTTGTCTCTTTTTGAATGAAATATGCAAGAATGAAAGTGACCATTTCGGTTTTCTAGGCAGTAAAGTAATGTAGCGTGACTGGCCGGTGTTAGGGTTTTGAAAAAATGACAGCCCTCTTTCCTTAGGCTATCCTGAATATGACTGTGTTGTTTGGAACGTGAATGTAAAGAGGAAACTTGATTAAAGTCCTCGTGCCAACACAAGTGTCATCAGGAAGTGTTGGTCTTACTAGCCTGGATGTTACGCTTTTAGGCGCTGTCGCAAAATTGCTAAAAGCTGCTATTAGCTTCGTCTTGTCTCTCTGTCCGTCCGCATGGAGCAACTGGGCTCCCACTCGACGGATCTGCTGGACAGATTTTCGTGAAATTTGACACTTGAGTATTTTTCAAAAATCTGTCCAGAAAACTCAAGTTTCATTAAAATCCGACACGAATGACGAATACTTTACATGAAGACCTCTGTACATTGATGCTAATATCTCGCTGAATTCTTTTTGAAATGAAAAATGCTTCAGACAAACTTAGAGAAAATCAAAACACATACGAGAATTTTTTTTTCGAGGAATGTTTTCCGAAAATCGTAACGTTTATGAGATAATTTGGGCAAATATGCTAGATCCAGACACGCCAATCTGACAATATAAGCACTGGATAACTAGGGCTGCAGATACACACTCAGAATACGACTTATTGCTTTTCCACGGCAACAATGGTTACGCGAACGCACCTTAATGTTACGTTATACGTACATTACCTGCCGTGTTTGAACATGCCTTGAGGTGTGTTTTGAACTAAATAGTCACCATTAGGATGAACTGTTTTCTGAAGCATATTGCACTCGAGTGTCTGAACCTCTTTAACATGGGTTTCACGGGTGTATGCCTGCAGATATAAACTAAAATGGAAACTGAGGCGCATGCACACAGAAAACATGTAATTCAACATCCCACATTTCCCATCATACAGCCTGTCTGCAAAGTCCTTTATCCTTTGGGCCCTTTACAACACCTATTCATTATAGGGGTAAATGTTAGTCAACTTCGTGGTCAGTTTAACAATTGCATATGTTCTGCTGCTGTCATGTGAGAATATAGGGGCAGCGATATGTTAAACGGGCTTCTGTTTGACTTTGGCTTTTAAAATGTGTAACCCAGTGTGTACACGGGGTAGAGTCGTTGAAGGGTTAATAATAGCTCAGCTGTTCACAAAATACCCATGTTCCAATAAAGCAAATCTTCGTTCTTTTCGTACAAACTCTTCGTTCGTTTGTGTCGCGAGTTTGATTAATCCACTACACAATGTCGCACAGAAATGAAGATAAAATTGTTGTTGTACACAAGGCAAAGGCATGTGGGGAACTGGAAGCACAGCGCCACGCGTTCTTACTTTCAGCTGTAGATGGAGGTGAGCCGTCAGCTTCACGCTGCGGCGTCTTTAATACCGAAGAAAGAGGCCCTGTGAGTCACGGGAGTTAAGGTTTGGTGGACCCCAGATGTGGTCCGGAGTTTTCGGAGAACAGGAAAACCTCCCGCTGCCGACGGGGATCGCACAAGTATTTTTCAGTCTTTCAGTCCTTAGCCTAGTTATCCGGCCTTATTTTGTTCAAGGTCCGTTTTAATATGACGGTCAGATTTTACTTGTGTTTGATAAACTAGTCTCTTTCAGGTTTTCTAGCTAAAATTTTGTAGATTCCTTACGCGTCCCATTTCTGCTGCATGTTCTGGCCATGTTATTCTCTTCGATTTTTTAACTTTAATGAATATGGTTAAGAGAGAAAATTATGAAGTTTATCCACATGCAACGTAAATTCAGTCTCCTGTCACCTCTTCCTTCTTAGCTCCAACTATTCCAACAGTTGATTCTGTAACTGGTTAAATCATTAAAATCGAGCTGATCACAAAGGTTGCACGGTGTTGGTCTCCTTGGACATTGTTACCACCATTCGAACTTTGCTCGAGACGTGGGATGTGTGTTCACTTTCTTGTGTGTAATGCTGTTGTCCTCTACAGCACGGGGCTTGCGATGTATGAGTCTTTTACACAAGAAGCCCTGCCAAGTGTCTCGGGATTTATAGGTCCAAAATTAGTCGTAAATTGGTAGAGTCCTAGCCGTCTAATCCGTAAAAGCTAAAGAAGAAGTAAAATTATAGGCTGTCTAGACGTAGGGGTGCTATGCCTACTTCTGTTATTTAGTTGCTCGTCGTCTCAAAGTCCAAAATGGCCGCAAGAGAAGAAAGGAGAACGCAGCCTATTTCCAACCGTGTGATGAATCTTCTGTACTTTGTCGGTGGACAGCATAATTCAACGGAAGGAAACAGGGGTTGTAGTCTTACTGCTCCTTGACGGGGGTTGACATGAGAGGGTTGAACTTGATTCGGTGTTGTGAGATGAAGTCGCCCGTGAGTGTAGAAGAGGGGGTTTGTACCTTGGTGATATACGAGGATGTGTGACGTGTTAGCTGAGCTTACGACATGGGACAGAATTTTTGGGTATAGGCCAGTTCAGGAGTTTATTTAGACAACTTCAAAAGCACTTTATTTAATGACTCTGGCATTAAGTCAGACTATGTACCATCGATGGAAGGATAATTGGTAATTAATAATGTGCGAGGGATCGATTGTGGCTAATTTCCGGGAGTTTTCTTGTTTGGGTTTGAAGAGTCGCCGAAAAATTTAAGTCATGGTAGACGATGTCTAAACGAGTACCGTCTGGACGCAGGTGGGAAGAGAATAAATTCTACCTCTGCCGGGAACCGAATCGAATCCCGATTCCCGTACCTTCCAGCTCGTAGCCTATTACGAATTCCGGCTGAGCTACTTCCTGTGAACTAAATAAGTTTATGAAATTTGCTCAACTTATGAGCTACAGCCAATTTTGTTTCTGTCGTGGTTGATACGTGCACATGTATAGTCTTTGAAATATGTATAAAACCTAATGAGACATTTACACAAATTAGTTAGTTGTCTAGGTCTTCATTCTTCTCGGATGTTACGCAGCATACGTTGGTAGTCGCTTTCCCACGTTTCGGGACGGTCTACTGATCTCTTCTTCAAGGGTCAAGCGGTCCAAGAAGAATGGGGATGTTTGGTTAAAAGTCTTTACTCACTAACTGGTGTGGGTGTACATATAGATTATCAATATTAAATGTTTCTACACGCCGTTTACCATGTGACATCTGCAGAAAGACCTGATTTGTAGCACAGCTCACCAATGTTACACCTGGTACTTGAGCCCGTATTGGGCAAAAGGTTTCACATCGTGGTATGAAAGGAGTGCCATAGTGGGGCACACGGTGTATAGATGTCTCAAGACTGTTGATTCGAAAACCATAGCCTTCTGGACTATTGAGTAGCTCCATATTCGAAGAGTGCATGTCTACTTTCTCAAACAAATCCTCTTTGATCCGGCTACACGTATCCCGTGCGGCAGGAAGCTTTGGGAGAAGGCTGGATTTGAAGTACATCAGGTACCGTTAACCCTGTAAGTACAGAATATGGACTGCATTTGGTAGGTGGAGACTAAACTTTGCGCTTAAACCGAACGTCTCGCTTCATCATATTCGGGGTTCCCGAGTTATGTTTCGCCTCGAAGACTAGCTAACACGAATTGGATTTGCTTTGTTTTACATTTAGTTGCTCCAGACAGATACAGGAATAACTTGAAACAGGAAATGATAAGTCACTTGCTTTCATGCTCTTGTGTTTTAAAAGAACATTGAATAACTCATAAAACAAAAAATTTCAATTTTTAAATTCCTGGAAGACTTTGGTGGTAAGCTTTCTCTTTTATGCAGCCGTCAAGACCACATGCAGCCTTTACGGTTCAGCGGTTCTAATGTACCACAAAGTTTAACATTTTTAAGAGTTGACCTTCGTGTTACGTATTGAAGCCACATTTTTCCTGAGCACGCAGTGCTTGTGTGTTTCGTCGGATTCGCTGTAAAACACATCACGAAGTGACTTGTCTGTATGATGAAGTCACGGTGTGTTTTCTGCGAGGTATGATTTGAGTTTTTATATGCACTTTAGATTACTTTTGCTCTTTAAATTTGTTAGAAACTTTGACAGGCATGTTACAAAAGTCGGCGCAGAGGTGGTATGCTCTGGTCCTCGTCCAACGGACGCTCCGTATTCGCAAATACATACGAACTTCTAACCGAAGCCTGTAGGATTCATAAAGAATTATGTTTCAGTCATTATTGGCTCCTGGATAATGCAACGGCAGCTTTAATTTTGTTTGGAGATGCTGAAGGGTTGGAACGTTGTCATTAACGATATGGAAGGTATGTGACTGGAATGGTCGTGCTCTGTTTTAAGGCACGGTTGTTATCGTAGCAGTTACCTGGAAGGACTCAAGTGACAGAAAAAAAGTCGCGCTCAGATACGGGGCCACTGGTTTGGGATTAGAACCTAGGACCCATGAAATATGTAGCTATTAGCGGATTTTATTTCATGAAGTGTTAAACAATTGCTTTTAGCGGAGAAGGACTTTGTTCCCGATGAGGTAAGAACCGAATTTTTATGTTCAACTGCTCCATGTTCAACATCGTCTTCAAAACTACTCTTAGCAGAAGCATAAATGTTCTGAGTATGCAAACCTTCCGATGAACGCAATGCTCTGTCACGAATCGGCAAGCATAAAAAATACAAGCGTGTTTCTTTTGTTTTCAGTGTTGAAATGTTTAATTAAATACTGGTGAAGACGCAGTGCTTCACTGCAAACAGACACTGTGTAATAGGAAGAATAGCAAAGTTTCTTCAGAGCTGATATTTTAAAATCAAACTATTCGTAGGAGAGTGCAGTAAATGCAATGTAGGCTGACATGTGCATCCAATTCCTGTCCCGACAACACACCGTCAAACGGGACGTGTGATATTGCTTTGCCCGTAACAAGCGCCATTCGCTGCTTGACAGGTGCATAACAGCCACTGTAGAATATTGGACGCACTTGGTTCTTCATCCTGCTTAATGTTTTACTATCTCATATGTGTCGGAGTCCTTCTCACACGTCTGTCTCCCGATATTGAGTAGCTTTTCTCATTCCACTGTCAAATTAGTCGATTGGCTCTTCCTTCCTTTTGTCTTGTCATTTTGTACTATTTACTCTTGTATGTTTGAGGGCAGAGTTACCAGTTACGTAGGCTACACACCGCCGACTAGCAGGACTCATAGGCGTATTTTTAATAGAAGTGGTTTTATGTGAATATACGTATACATACGTGTGACCGTAATGAATAAGTAAGTAGGCAGTTTAGTTTATGGTTACCGAATAGATTTGTTGAAATTTTACGATTGTATTGGAATTTGAAGTTCTTTTCACCAGTTTCAGTATATAAAATACTGTTAAGACTGTATTCCTGTATGGAGAATTTCGATGAAGGGGCAGAATAGTTGGGCTGTAATTTTCAAACAAGTAAAGCAGATATTTATTTCGAAATATGTGATACGGGAAGTCTAAAAATGGCGTCTCAGACTTTGTGTTTGTGCTGTTAACCGTAAGCTGCAGTTGCAAGTAGTAAGGAATGTCAGTAATTATTGACGCGATGCTCAATGAGCCACTGACGGGACGCAAATTTCACCTGTCCTCATGACCACATACCTGCTACCACGCAGTGGTCGCCAAGTTAACTAATTACGGTGAATGGAGTAGGTGAGGGGTCGAGGCTTATGGATTAGATAAAAAGAATTCCGTCCTCGTGGACTTAATGGGTATGCATTCAAGCGAACTGTAAAGTCAGTGTTGTGGAAAGGATGACACTTAATGATTTCACAAGGACTTGTTATTGAATTACTCAACGTTGCTGGAGTACATAATTGATAGTTCGTTATGACGCTGTTGTTACATCCGTTCGGGTTTTCGTTGCAGGCGGCTATGTGCTGCCAAGTGTTTGTGTGTCTGCCCACGTTAACGACAGAAACGGAACCGCCCTCAGCACTTGGTGTATAGTGACCAGCTGACTAGAAGGGTGAGAATACACGTCTTCCGTCGTGTCTGTATTTCGTGTTTTAGAAGTGACATTAATGAAAATTGTATCTTGACTACTGTGATTGGTCAGGCAACGAATGAAAGCCTTCTGCCTTTGGGTAACCTCTCCTTTCTAGACGATATTCGTTAATCCTCCATGGTTAAAAATTAAAAGAAATAATTAAAGGGTGCGTCAAGTAGAGACTCTGGGAAAGCTACATATGGCTTCGGGGCAAAGAGTTACTAGTCAATCGACTCTACGGTGCGGGTATATTAAAATTTCCAAAACCGAATTTTGAGTTAGACGAAGTGTAAGGTCCAAATAGTCCGATTTCACTGAACAAACAGCGCAGCTGGCACAGGTCTGAAACGAAGCAAGCGAAGCTTGAGAATTTACGAGGTCTTAACAGATTTAGAGTGAAGACACAGCTGTATTTATAAATACTTGCATATCCAATTTTGTGAAAGTCGAATTTTAAAATAGTTGGATTGGTGTTTGCAGAAATGAGTGACTTGCCTGGAACTTGAACAAGACGTTTAGGTACATTATGTTGAACAGCATGTTCTGCAACTTGTAATACGGTTCGTATAATGAAAATAACATACTTTGTGTGAGAAAAATTATCTTATAAACTGAACGTCATAGAGAAATATGGCGGGCAAGAAAAACACATGTACTCGATTCTTACATAAAAAAGGAAGGGTGTTCTTTAGTTCATAATTTGTGGCTTAGAGAGTTAAAATGTGGTGTCAAGAGCTATGTCTTCTGAGGCTTACATCCCAGGAGGGAAGCGTAAACAACATCTGCATTCCTTGCTCTCCAATATACGAGACTGTCAAGTTCATAGTACGAGTATTACCTGCAGTTTCTCTGCGTACCTTTCTTATTATGTGCTAAATTACATAAAACAACCAAAAGTGTAAACATGTCTGACGTAACTGCTATAAATTCGTGTCAAATGACCATGTGTTGGCAGCTGAACAACACGTTGCTGGTTGCCTTGAACTATGAAGGTCGAAAGACCTGGAAGGAATATCCCGCGGTCGACTGCAGCTGCTGTCCCCGCGTAGTGCTGTAGGGCCTGAGAGAAATCACGATCCGTGACTCACGGAATTACTGGTTGCTGGTTACTGGTTACATATCCTGCTGCTCTTTTCGGATGTGTCCTTTCGGAGAAAGGCTGTCATGACTGAGGCTTTCGGAATTTGTCTCAGAAATTACAAGGCTATTCCTTGCGTTATTTCGTACCCTTTTCCCTTTACTTAATTCACAGTTCATATTTCGCAATTTTCTTATCACTTAATATCTTGTGATGTAGGTCATTTACAAAACGACTTCTAACGGATGTAAGACTTTCTCTAACTTGGTGTTGCGGTAACTCTCTGGACCTGTATTCGCGAGTTACAGATTCGAATGTCGTGCGCGGGACTGACTATTCCCCCTTAGGATTATTGTAGTTCCCCCGAGTGTCTTCAACCGAATGGTGGGGTGATATTAGCATTCTTAAGTACCCTAGGCCAACCTGCTTTCATGTTCTTACCATTCGTAATCATATTTGTATCTTATTCACTGCTATAAAATGTATACACCCACTTGAAACAGCGTCGCACAAGACCTAACAACGAGTGAATAGAAAGGCTCTTGCCTGCAAGTTAGCCTGTGTTTGACAAAGCGTAGTATAGGCACTGTTTTTGTGTGGGAGAGAGACAGATAGCGTGTCACAAACAAAAGTATGCAATTTTCTCCTTTGATCGCAGAAAAGTAATATGATTCTTTGTGATTTGGTGTTCAGGTTCATGAGTAAAATTACGCCCCTCTTTTTACTGTCTTATTCGAAGACAAGAGAAAATTCGTTTCACGCGTGACATTTTTATGTAGATTTCTTTTGCTATTTTGCGGAAGGCGGCAGAAGAGGCAGCTCGAAAACAGAGGAAGACAGCAATAACGGAGTATTTGGCTCTTGTTCAAAATATATCAAGATCTGGAGCTGGTGATGGTGGTGGTGATGCTTGTGATGACGGCAGGCAGCACGTGAGGCATGTGCAGAGCCCCCCCCCCCCCATCTGCATAACAGTGGCAGATTGGAGCCACGTGCTAGCCTAGAAAACTTGTGTGACTTGGCGCTTAACTGTGACGCGTTACCGACAGTCGATTTATGTATGACGTTGCCCTTTTCAAAATGCTTACATGTAAAGTGCTTGGTGTGGCTCCCGATTTTACAACCACACTTTCTAACTTTCGTTAAGTAGAATAAAACGGAACAGTAGTTGAAGATTTCTGGCTATTAACAGCCAATATTTGTTTGTGCCTCGTGCAGAGTTGACAGTCTGTGTCACAGTACAACGTTACAGCTGTGTGTGTGTGTGTGTGTGTGTGTGTGTGTGTGAATATAGAGGGAAACGTTGAGTAACACAAATTTTGGGGCATATAAATTTAATTTAATGCAGGTGAAGTAAAGTTGCCCCTGTGACTAAGCATCATTCTTCACATATAGTCGAGTTTCTATAGCGATAGTGCTATGGTCTTCGCTTTGTTTTCTTCTAGTCTCGTCTGCATTGTGGGCTTTCTGAATGAAGTTTTGGTGGCTTTGTTCAGTGTTGCCAGGCGAATTCGAGACCGGTGGGTTCAAATAGGTCAGTTTACGTTTACGACATGTCTAATATTGAAAACGAATATTTTGCTCGAGAAACACTGGCGACATGTGGAAGGGATTTGTCGCTGGAAGGGAGGAAATATTATGCGTATATTGTTAACACATGCGGTAATGACCTTTTCTGCATAGACGCAAGTATAATATTAAAGTGTAAGATTTTAGGCTTTCACGGAGGAAAATATGAAAATAAATTTTGTTATATATACCATGCATTTTATCATAAATCTGATATTTACCAACAAGTGCACCAGAAGAGTGACATGTATAAAATGTACTTGAGAACCCCTACATATGTTTCAGCAAGCAAGTTACCGTCTTCAGGGGGTTTTTAGCAGAGACCTGCAAGAGATTTTTACATCCAATTGTACAGTGGATGGTTACACATTAAAACTTTTTCAAAGCATACATGTCATAGTCATAATTTAAAAAATGTATCAGTTTACAATGTTTAAAGTTAAAAATGGTAAAACAATGTACGCCTGGTGCAAGCAGTGGTAATAAACAAGTATTACGTTTATTTTAAAAAGTTTAAGTAATTTGTTTAATAAACTGGCATTTAAATGCAAAAATAAAATTCTCTTGACATCTTGCAATCAGTAAAATTTGAATAAAATTCTGTTAGTGGTTTCAGAAATGAAACATACGAAGTCACGAAATGGCAAACACGACCTCTGATAAAGGGCTCATGACTGAATAATTTTGTGCCACGGAAGCATACTAATATGAAATAAAGTTTATTGACCAGAAATTTTTGTTACTATATAAGAGCTCTCGAGTTTAAATTTCAGCCCAGAGAGTGGTGTAAAATATTTTGTGGCGTTTCTCAGTTTCTTAAGGAAAAATCCGTGACAATGTCTTCAAATAAAGCACAACTGTTTTTCTACTCGCTGGCCAATTTATCAACCCTATTTTGAGATCTAGTTGAATGTTATCCTTCCATGTGTATCTAGGTCTTCCAAGTGGCATCTTACCTTCGGGTTTTTACGACCAAAATTTTGTAAGAATCCATCGTTATTGGTATGAAGTCTATATGCTCGCCCATCGCCCAGGCAATTATTGAGTGTCTGAAGCGGATATTACGCAAGTCTTATTTCTGACAAACCGTCCGATACGGCTGCCCTGTAACTTATTCAACGCTATGCGGCTGAGCAGTTAACACAGTTTTTGTGGTTCAGTTCAGCCACGTGCAGGTCAGAGTCACCTTTCCACCGAGATAATCTGTCCTATATCACACTCCGGCCTGGCGGTGTGAATGTGGAGCATTGATTGGCACGGGACAGAAACCAGTCCCAAAGAGGTTTTTTCCATCACAAACTGCATATGGACTGTCCAGAGTTTTTAACGGGGATACTTGCGGTGAAAAGTCAGCTTATGGCACGGGCACAACGACGTTAAACAAACTCCACGAGGAACTTCTGGAGTCGCTCTATATAGCGGAATATTGCTCAGAGTTCATTTTTCATGAATCGAGTGAGCAAAGTTGAGCATGGGAACGTGCTCTATCGGAAACAGATGCGTGTAAGAGAAGAATGGAGAGCAAAATGATCGTAGCAAGGCTTTATTCAGTTCCTGTGGGGAGGGGGCCCCGCCCCCGCCGGGCGAAGTGAGGGAGTACCTTTCACCAGGATGATGAGGTGGTAAGATCTGGGGAAGGGACAAGTGGTAAGGACGTATAATGTAGTGACCTGTGTTGGCTACAGACTGTAAATGCGAAGAGAGCATTATTGTATTATAAATTATGTTTGTGGTTTGGAAATGGAACAAACTGACTTCGGTAGCACAGATGTAAACCCCTTCAACACCCACAAAATTGACTTTAAAGTATGCAAGGATATGAATGACAAAGAAATACTGTAATAAACGTAAGAAGAAAGGCAAATTCAGAAGATAAACCTGAAGACACAAGTTTTATTATGAAACATATGTAAAAGGCGAATGTTCTGTATTCCAAACGTGATGCGAGAGAGTTGGGCTGCGCTGGTTTGTAGTTGGTTGCCTACGTTTTGGGGCAATGTACCTGTCTCATCTCCAAGAAGACCCTTTAAAATGGGAAGGATACGTTGTTCCGCAACGTCGATAGCAAGCTACCGACCAACGCCACGCAGCGTCCCAGAAGAGCAAATAGCTCAAATACAGCGCAGCCGAAGCCTAAACTGTCCCATGACACGACGTAACATCCCAGACGGCTTGCATGAAATAAAATTATCTCATCCGTTTTACGTTTTTACACATTTATCATCGCTATCGATTAACGCTGCGAATCCATTATGAAGGATAGCCATATAATGCGAATGAGTGGTTTGAGTTTCCAGTTTTACGTAGTAAAATGTGCGTAGATTTTCTAGCCCTGCGGGCACCATTTTTCAGTCCCACTATGGCAAACATATCTCGCTAAACAAATATACACACAAAAGCCATTACAAGTTATAATAACAAAACATGATCTACTGCAGAGAAACTCACGTGTCTTCACTGATACAGTTTGGTAGTTGGTACATTATTTATGGGCAGTTTAATAAGTGCCATTGTTGTGTAACGTGGCGTAAAGTGGAACCTCTTGGAGACGACAACAAAAAGGGGGAAAGGGAAAGATAACATTAAGACAAATTACACGAAAGAGAATTGCCAGGATAAGAGATGTTTGGAAGGGGCTCGAGATAGGTTGATATAGGTGGGTGGGTGCTTAGGTGGTTTGCCTTGTTTGGTTGTAATGTGGAAATAAGTAGTAAAGTAGGAAGTGCAATCTTATAGTCTGACAGTTGTACCGATAAATATCATAGCCTCCTGGGATATGAAGCCATGTGGACTAGTATATACAGTGTTTCGGAGGTGCTTGCTGCCTCCATCGTCAGTGTAGTGGCAGGAGGGTGAAATTTCTGGTCACCCTTAAAATGGAAAACTGTCGACTTCATGGCCTACCTTGAAGATGTAGGAAGTAAACTGAGGCAAAACGTTTGTGTTTGTGTACCAGTCTGCATGCAGTTATGCCCCAGAAGGGCAGGATCTTCAACGTGGTAATTAGCTAAATGGGCTAATTTACTTTTCGTGCTGGTAGTTGATTATATGGCTACTTATTGTCTAAGGAAAACCGTGATGTCAGTTCTTTGTAAACTTATCTGGTAAATACGTGTAAAACTTCATTGAAGACACATTCGTTTTCAAATATAAATACGGACCGGTTCATTATGTTTGAGAGAGTAAGCGCTTTCGTTGTGAGAATCATGAAGTGGGACATAAACAGGCTGTGTGTAAACTGCAGATTTTCTAATGTTAAAGCAGTTGTTGTATGTAGGTAAAATTAGGCTTTAAAATTTTTACGCAAATACACTCACAGATTCTCTGTCTCTCCCTCTCCCTCTCTCTCGCCCCCTCCCCCTCACACACACACACACACACACACACGCGCGCGCGCGCGGATCTGCTGTTTTAACCAAATTCATATTCATGACAGCAGGCTAAAAGTGAAACAATGTTTCGGTAGGTTTTACCTAATGGGAAAGTATCGGGAAACGCCCGTTAACGCATTTCTTGACTACTTAATACAGCCAAACCAAACCGGTAAATTGCAGAGCTATGATGCTCATAGTTCGCCTGACTCACTCACCGCCTCTGCAGACCTGAGTTGGCTGAACTCATCCTTTTAAGCCCAGAGACTGGAGATGGAGCAACTGCAATAACAACGTCACCTTTGAATTCGCTTTGAACTTAATAACAGACTCATTTTAACGTATAATGAACCGAGGCTTTGCTAAAGGGTATCTAATTATGCACTCTAACAATCTGTTCCTTATTTTCTTCAGTAAAACTGCTTAATTTCGTCTAAATACTGATTTTTTCGGCACATATTAATGTGTCGTCAGTAGACGGTTAAATGAGATAAAAATGTAAACATACGTAAGCAAAATTCTCTTGCGAAGAATGGCATAAACGCTGAGTTGTGACCAGCAACAGATATATTCAGAAGATTAAAACGTATAAGGATTATTTCAAAAATAAATACGTCAAGCTAAACAGATCTGTATTTTAGCAGTAACCCCCTAAAAACTACAGTACAGTATACGAGATGTAAATAGCAAGTTTGTACCTCACAGAGAATACTGTTTGCTTGAAAAGTACAAATTGTTAAAAGCTACAAAAATGTAGGGAAATAATTCTATTTTTGATTGAAATAACTATACGGTATGCATAAGTAAATTATGTGGGCAAAATGTAGGGTTTGAAATGTTAAAACTGGACGTACATGTATTAACCAGTGCGTTCAGTAGGTTAATCGAAATTATCTTTCGCATTTGGAGCAACTTGATGGTGACTGCTGTTAGCCTTGCCACCTTCAGTAACATTAGAGGGCTCTGCATTTCCTCACAGTGCCTTTTGTAGCTTTCGCACGATCCGCACAGGAAGCAGCAGTTCCTTCCCCAAACATCAATGACCTATTGGTACTCCTAATTTATTCTGTGAGTGCACACTCTGTGCATTAATAATTAAAAACCTCCTTCAAACAGTCTGTATTGCCTGGCCCTCTTTGCTGATGATACTGGTACGTGCACCCTGATTAATTTATTGGATGATTAATCTTGAGACTAATTTATTTTATACATGTATTCAAAAACACCGTTGATTAGGCTTATGACGTTGGCAAAAGTTGTTAAGGTTATAGAAGTTATACTGAGTAGTCACGGATAAATTCTCTTTGTTATTCAGTAAAATAATCATGTACAATGTCCGCTAATTACGACGCCATGACGCTTCTTCAGGTTGTCGAGGTGTAGTCACAGCCAGCTAGCTGCCAATATACTAAATAACCAAGTTGGCATCTTAGGCAGAGGCATCAAACCGTTACCGTAGCCGACTAGCGTGTTACGCAGTAAAATAAAGACGGGGCTTGTTTTTATTTTGGACGGATTTTGTGGATTGACCTGAGCAGTTAATTTAAGGTTGTTTTAAGTGCGTGTGAAATTTGGACTCAGCCTAAGGCAGAACATAGGGTAAAGGTACCTCAGAAGAAAACTGCCGAGAACAGCACTTCGACATAAGAGAGAAGTAACAGAAGAATGGAGAAAATTACGTCACGAACGTCGTAATTCATACTTTTCATAAATTAATGTTAACTTTGTCATATTGAAGAGGATGAGACAGTGGGGACATGTAGCTCGCATGATTGGAGTAAGAAATGAATACAATTTTAGCCGAACATTCTGAAGCGAGTATAAACGATTTGGAGAGTTAGGCGTAAGTGGGAAAGTTATATTAAAATATGGCGTAAAGCCATACAGTCTGAACTGGACTCAGCCAGATATGTGAACGGTGTGATATATATTAAATATATGTGTTTGGATTATTTTTGTCAGCAGTAAAATTGTGTCTTGTAATATTAAGTTGTATCACTGACAATAAACCTTTCAGTGGGCGCCTTTTTAACCTTCAAGCGATCGTACGTAGCTGAAATACACCTTACATTCTTGCTGTTAGGGTATTCTGTGACACCCTGTAGTGCATTAGGTAGATACCAACATTCTGTGACACCCTGTAGTGCATTAGGTAGGTACCAACATTCTGTGACAACCTGTAGTGCATTAGGTAGATACCAACATTCTGTGACAACCTGTAGTGCATTAGGTAGATACCAACATTGCGGAGGTGCATGGACATCTTATATCCTGAAGACACAGGAAGTGTGTTTCCATAGATTGCACGGTGCCATAACCCAAAAGACTACAGTCTCTATCCTTACCACTTTGTAAACATCATATCGCACTCTGTTTTTGCACTTTGTTAGTAGTTAATAGAGTGTTCTTTGTCTTTGTAATTGAATGGGGAGACCCATGAACTACTTTTACATTAAGGAATAGAGGTGGCTAGATTTCTAATAGACGGAAAACACAGCCCTAAATTACGTCGTATTAAGCCTTATGTAAAACAAAACAGGCCTCTTGCTTTTATTGTCGGATTAACATTGTTAATACATGCTGTAAGTATCGTACGGGTCAGAGGATTTAGTTGTATTGCTTTTCGACAGTCAGTATTTTCATAGTCCCCTTTTTTAGGCGCGTTCGCAAAATTGCGAAAAGCGACTACGAGCTTCGTCATGTCTGTCTGTCTGTCTGTCTGTCTGTCTGTCTGTCCGTCCGTCCGTCCGTCCGTCCGTGTGGAACAAGTCGGCTCCTAATTGAGAGATATTTATGAAATTTAATATTTCACTATTTTTGGAAAGTCTGTCGAGAAATTTCATGTTTGATTAAAATTTGGAAAGAGTGACGGGTCCTTTACGTGAAGACCTATGTATATTTGTGATATCTGGCTGAATTCTTCACAGAATGAGAAATTTTTCAGACAAAAGTTGTAGAAATGTAAAAGAATTAAGTTCAGTACTTTTTTTTCCCAAAAACCATGCCGTTTATGAGATACTGTGAAAAAATGTGATGGATCCATACAGCCCACCGATGACAGTATAACACGGCGCATGCGTTTTGCATGCTGGATAACTAAGGCTATAGAGACACACTCAGAACCTGTAGTATTTATTGCTTGTCCACGTCAACAATTGTTACACAAACGCGCCTCAATGTTACGTCTGTACGCACATTGCTTTAAAAATAATTGATATTATTTAATAATATCTATCATTGACATGGCAATAAAATACTAGTATACGCCTACGAAATACATGTCTCATATTTCGTTAAAATTTGCTTTCATATTCTCACTGCATTTGAAATGAAAGTGTCCTTGATTGGCGTAGTTTCGATAACTGAACAGGTTAAACACTGGTCTGTCTGTGTGTCACCCTACAAAGCAGCGTCCGAGCAGACATTTGCCCCCCTCCCCCCCCTCCCGCGTATTGTGAAAGTGTTTGGTTCAATCAATTACAAACTAATAGGATTAAATTTTGTTTACATAAATTTCACTTTAAACAAAATAATCGCGATTAAAACAATACTATTACGTTCGGAATACAAACATAAGACAAATTATTGACTTACGGTGTGTGTATTATTCTACAATTACACGTAAAATATTTGACCATAAATGCATTACAAAATCAGAAACCATTATTCGTTTTTTAGTCAATTGATTCTTATATTGTTTAGTTTATTTTCTGTATGGTATTTCTGTTCTGAGTGCTTCAAACGCGGTAACAAAGACACAATTAAAATAAAATGAAATTTCGATGTCACACGGGATTTAAAGTGAGTGTGTTGTTCTGTTTAATATTTATACACAAAACAGACGGACAAGTGGCGTTTAAAGCGATTAGCATACGGTTGTAAAATGTTGACGATGGATGTGGTGGTGACGATGAGGGCGACGCGGTTGACTTATTGTGATGCTAATGGTGAGCTCTAATAAGGCAGCTATAGCGATACAAATACAGGTAGCGTGTAAATGGATCGCGCGTTGTTAAAACGACGCTGAGTAACTTGCACACATTCTTTAACATGGCATTTGCGAGAGCATATAAAAATACGCAGACACTGAGAAAGTTGATAATGAAGTTGTCGTGGCCTATTTAAACTATTCCGGATTTCGTTTAGGGCTTGTGAGGAATTCTGTGAATGATTTCAATCGGAGTAGTTTAGGTGCACATCAAGAACTAAACCCGGTGTCCTCTGAATTAATCCCATTGGGTAATCCGGTATGCTGTTCTAAAACTATTTTTCTTGCTTTCTGTATTTCAGTACCTCTCGTACATTTTTTCTTCGTTTCTTTCTCCCTTTTCTTCTTTTTTAATTACTTTCTTCCTTTTTTTCTTTCCTTCTTTTCCTCTCATGAACTGTGAACATGTTGACTGGCGAATTTGATCGTTATTCTGTCTCCGAGTGCTCACTTAGTTACTCTGCCTCCTGCACTTCTTGATGGATTATGGGGGAGCGTTAATGGTTTTGCAGTATGACTGCGCGCTCAGAAAATGTTAGCTGAGCAATACAACACCGCACTAGTTGGTTGTCTATTAATCTACAGGCACAGAGCTGCAGTAGGGACTGACTGCGCCGAACTGCCCTGCTTATCCACACACGCGCGCGCGCGCGCACGCACACACACACACACACAAACACGCGCGCGCCCGCGCACACGCGCACACGCAAACACGCGCGCGCCCGCGCACGCACACACGCGCGCACACATGCACACACACACACACACAAACACGCTCGCGCCCGCATACACACACACACGCGCGCGCGAAAGAGTGTGAAGCAGTAAGCACAGTCTTGAAACCGGGCAAAAATCTAGACATTACAGAACTTATGTAAACCTGCAAACTGTTGTTAACCCGGAATGGAGCTACATACGCAGGGACAGCGACGCTAGCATATAGGGTTAGGGTTACGTTAAAAGGTACGGAGTATTACGCGAGATTTGAGTTTATCACAGCGGTGTTGATGAAGGTGCAAGTCTTCTGGGTTATGACGCCGTGTCGAGCGGTGAATAGGTAATGGCGCTTTGGAAGAGGAATCTACGCTCCTCCGAAACCTCCTCCGAAACTTCAGTAACTGTATACCAGTCGAAATGGCGTAACATCCTGGAAGACTGTAAAATTTATCTCTGGGAGATTGTTAAACGTCTCTTCTGAAGCAGATCAAAAAGGGATTACTGGACATAAAAATCATGAAGTCTACGTTTCGTCGGTGTTCCATGTTGAAGGTAGAAACACGTGAATGTAGAAAATTTGTTGTGTATTTAGACGGAGTTTAGATATTTAAGTTGAATCCACTAGCGGGTTCTGTGCCACAAAGGACGAAGCAACAACAAGTAGGACGCATAATCTGGAGACTGGTGGTTGTTCGGAATTTAAACTTATTCAGCATAAATTCTCGCAAGAAAGAGCCAGACTGACGACTCGTAGTGACAATCATGGTGGCCATCAGAAGCAGAGCGCTGCAGTCTAAATGTGTCACATTATATCTAAACTGTGTGTCTGTCTGCGTCTGGAACGGCAGTTGACATTTGTGCCGCTGGAGACGTCGAAGTTACGTGCAGTGACGACAGACAGCGCGCTCACAATCACATAAAGCATTCTTGTGCTGGTTTCTGTACTGCTTTACATCATAAGGACGTGCAAAAGGGTATGTCAACTATTTTTTCGAAAATAGGGATAATTATCGTTGCACATAGAATCAAGAAATATTTCTTCGGGGTTACAAAAGGATTTACAAAATCATTTTATATTATAGAAGGTTATATGACGAAGTATCGCTTACGGTCTTTGAGCAGGACTTAGAGAATTGGATAGCATGCAGGTGGAGGCAAAAGCGTATGACTTGCATTCACGATGTGACACGCTCGAAATACGGCCGGAGGTTTTCTCGTGGTCCTCTTCTATATCTGCAGGCAGGTGACGGGATAATGACCTGAGATAGGCCACGATCATTTTCTGTGCTCAAACTCGTAATTTGACCGAAAACGGTTTTCCGTTTGTGAGTAAAATTCGTCGTCCAGTAGATAGTTTGGATTCCAATAATCCATCATTATTTTATATGCGGTAATGTTTCTGACGCAGTTTGGTTCCTACCGGATCGTCGTCACGAAGACGTATAAATGTTTGCTGGGAAATTACGGAAGGGCTTTTTACACTTTATTAAAATATATGTGTTAAGGCTTGGTACATTAGAAGTATCATATTAGCATTAATTAATGTGTTAAAATATGACTTCCTATTATATGCAAATAACATAATACATTTTTAGGGGTCATTAGACAGTTTAACTGAACCCCGAAGCATAAATTTTATTATTTTGATCGTTTAGACGTCACGAAGTTTCGACCATACATTAAACGTTTCACTAAAGTTGTCTGCATACTGTTTCCGTAATTATATTAGCTGGATAATCAGGGGATGTTTATTATGTTACGGCTAAGTTTCTTAGTAGTGGCTCAGTTTCTTAGTAGTGGTTGCGAGCTGTATGTATTTCTATAAAGAGTGTCGAGTAAGGACCGAAACGTGAAAATATTATTGTAAATAAACCAGTGAAGATTTACGACATTTTAAGCGTACGCTGATGAATTTTCCCCCTGTACTAGTATAAGTTTGTACATGGCAAATAATGCATCATTTTAAGAAGTGTCCAAATAAAAATTAACATGATTGTATAGGAGACAATACTCCGATGCACGTTCCTTTCGTACGTGCAGTATCTGTGATACCCGCCTCCACTTACTCTTACTCTTGCAGCATCTGCAGCTGCAGTGTAAACTGCAAATGAAGGAATTTACTGCCCTTTGAACTGCGACCAGATGGCACAAGCACACAACAAGTGTATGATATTAGAACGAAGGACATTATTGACAGTTCTAAACGATAAAACACTTTCATAGTTATATAGACGTTTTAAAGGAGGGTCGAGCATTCCTACTGTTATTTAGGGAGTAAAATGGGCTCAGTTGTTATTTGCTGAATGCCCTGTCAACTGCAGTGTCATGTAGCACAACTTGTGGTGACTGCCACTGGCCAGTACTTCCTACACACAGATAGAGTGGAACTGAAACGAAGAAGTAGCAGTGTTTTCCGAACTTAATATTCAAAATGCCCATTGTAAGAATTTTGTTGCAATATTTTACCGATACTAAAAATATGATTTGTCCTCTGTAAACACTTGACAACTCTTCTGTATCCAGGAGGTCGTTGCACTGTGCGGCCGATTGTGTGTTAAGGCTATCAAAATAAGGAGAATGGAACAGGAGCGGAGTGCAACACGTATGAAGTAAACGAGGGTTGAGCGCCATGCTTTCTTTGGGAAGCTGCTTGCTGAACCAAAAGATACAAGCACAGCTTCAGTAAGGGACCTTTGCCTCTTTATATGAGGCACAGGGTTATTGAACCTGTGCTGAATGGAGTGTTTAGGGCTGCACAATAAGCCTAAGGCTGAGGTGCATCCGGGGCATCTGCTGACGGGCCGTAAAGAAGAAGAAGAAGAAGAAGAAGAAGAAGAAGAAGAAGAAGAAGAAACGAGAGCTGTATACATGATTTCAGGAGGAAAACCTGAAAGAAAGAGATTAACTGGAAAATCTAAATATAGATAAGAAGGTATTATTAAAATTTGTGATCAAATGTAAGTATTTCGACTGGATTTGTATGGATCAGGAAGGAGCTGAGTGAAGAGTTTGAGTGAAGGGTGCAGTGTTCCTAAACTGGTGGAACCAATCCCAGCGGTGGGACTTGGGCTTGTTCTCGGAGGGAATTGAGGTCTCGAAAAATAACTTACGTTATTGATTTATGTAACATGTGTATACGCTACGTGAAGATTCACTTCGATCCGTTCTAAACTTCTGTCTTGACTGGTCTTCTTCCTTTGTGCTCTCCGGCGAATTTGTTGTTTCCGTTCCCCATCCTTCTTAATGATGCCACATGTCGCGCCCATATTCGTGCAGTTTTCCGTTCCCATCCCTCTTAATGATGCCACATATCGCGCCCATATTCGTGCAGTTTTTCTTTCCCATCTCTCTTAATGATGCCACATATCGCGCCCATATTCGTGCAGTTTTTCTTTCCCATCCCTCTTAATGATGCCACATATCGCGCCCATATTCGTGCAGTTTTTCTTTCCCATCTCTCTTAATGATGCCACATGTCGCGCCCATATTCGTGCAGTTTTCCGTTCCCATCCCTCTTAATGATGCCACATATCGCGCCCATATTCGTGCAGTTTTTCTTTCCCATCCCTCTTAATGATGCCACATGTCGCGCCCATATTCGTGCAGTTTTCCTTGATTTGAAACTCTAATGGTAGAAAATTACAAATTATGATGTCCCTCACTGTATATTCTCTTTCACCATCATGTAATTGTCGCTCTATTATTATTACAGTGATCCGAAAAAAAATTTCAGCTTTAATCTACATTAAAAGAGCATATTAAATTTGCTGTATATTTATACACAATATGCCGTCTGGTAAAGCGAGATTTGCCCTTCTAGAGGCGGTGTTGCTGAAGACACAAGCTTTCTGGACTCTTACGCCATATAGGTTGGTAAATACCAACGTTTCGAAGAGTTTAATACCTTCATATTCAGGATCAAGACGACTTTTTAGACTGCTTGACGATGTGTATGAACAAAACACGTTTATTCGAAACGTCGGTAAATCTTTCCCTGACGACATAGAGTAACATGTCAGAAGAACTGAATCTTCATGGTCAGGAAAATTTATTATTTGTTTACATGTCAGTCGAATACAGATTGACTTAAAATCGGATTTCAAATTTATGACTTCCTCGCCACAAGAATCTCATGACACATTAATACCTGGAATGTTTATTTGAAACCTTTTATGTTGTGGTGAATGTTTGACAAATATGAAGGGGAAACATTTTCAGATGATGCAGCATGACGGCTGTAGTAGGTTTAGATTTGAAGCAATCGAACCTAGTTTCTATGAGGATGTGGGAATTACGTAAGCGGCTGAGAAAATGCTTTCTTCTAAAAAAGAAGACCGTCTCCCTAAGAGACATTTTACGACGTCAGTGGACGAGGCTACTTCAAAATTCACTAGGAAGGCCTTCAAAGGTGAAAATATGTACATTTCGAGGCCTTACGAAGAGCAACAGTATCCCTCAGATGCTGTAGCTCGTGTAGGTGAAAGTATGTACATTTCGAGGCCTTATGAAGAGCAACAGTATCCCTCAGATGCTGGAGCTCGTGTAGGTGAAAGCATGTATATGTCGAAGCCATCTTTAATTAACATCGGGTGCCAGGCACTGAACAAATCGAGAAGAATGAGACGGGTGGGGCATGTAGTACGTATGCGGGAAAGGGAGGTGCATACAGGATTTTTGTGCGGAGACCTGAGGGAAGGCGACCACTTGGGAGACCCAGGCGTAGATGGGAGGATAATATTAAAATGGATCTTCAAGACGTGGGATGTGGAACATGGACTGGATTGAGCTGGCTCAGGATAGGGACAGGTGGTGGGCTCTTAAGAATGCGGTAATGAACCTCCGGGTTCTATAAAATGCGGGGAATTTCTTGGCTAGCTAAGAAACTGTTAGCTTCTCAAGAAGGCCTCTGCTCCATGGAGTTCGTCAGTCAGTCAGTCAGTCAGTTAGTTAGTTAGTTAGTCAGTCAGTCAGTCAGTCAGTCAGTCAGTCAGTTAGTTAGTTAGTTAGTTAGTTAGTTATTTGGTTAGTCAGGCACTGAATGTCTCATATGCATTAAAGCAGGTGCTTGTCAAGAACTGAGATTCTCCTGTTGGTGCATGTATGCACATGTGGAGGCCGTCTGAAAAGTAACATCGTGTCAAATATTGGTAGTCTTCTATAGGTGAAACTATGCGTACATCGAGGCTGTCCGAAGATCAGCGACAGCTATTTTCCGTCTAGTGTGGGGTAAATCATGTACACACTATTAAGCAAATCGCAGTCTCCTTTTATATGCGCATGGATTTATAAATAATTTCGACAAAAAAGTGTCTGTAACACAAAAACAATAAATTAAAATTTATAAAGCCTGTAGATAAAATTAGAATGTTGTAACGTACGAATGTGAATTATATGGATACAGTGTTCAAGGAAATTAAAGTTTGGCCTTCAATTCCTTCCCCATATATGTGCTATACTGCTTTAAAGCATTAACCTGAAGTATTTTTAAGCAAATGATGTAGAGGATCGATTGAACTTCCAACAAGCATTGGAAATTGCCTATAAAAGGCTGACAAATGTAGGCCCCTGTACGTATTTCAGTATGGTTATGTCTGGGGCTGAAGCGTTTCCTTATATCTTTTTCAAACGTGTGTCTGCTGAAATTGATGTAGGAATTTTATCTAGAATTTGATGTCACTGCTGGGACAGCGCCCTTGAGACTGCAGTGTAAGCGTGTCTGATTTGCATGCAAAACATCCTTCAAAGCACATTTCCTTCCTCTCCTTGCGTAACCAGTTTACTCCAGGAACTTGAACGCTCCTTCAAGCCTGTCTCGAGTTTTAAACCGTAAGGCGGAATCAATTACACTCTACTACTAAAACGCAGTGCTTTCATGTGGCTACTTTCTAACATTTCACTACCTTATGCTTTTCCATTATCAAAGTTAATCAGCGACATTAAAATTCCAGAACACCTAAGAAGATATTTACAGCCCTTCTTATCAAATGTTCAGATGTGTAGAAAAGGTGACAATTTGAAGGGACGTTGTGCAGGGCTGTAAGACGTTAACTAACCCACCGAAGGAAGTCCAAGATAAGAAAATTGGTCAGAAAATAAGTTTACAATGCATAAATCTTCTTTCTTGCCTTCAACTCTGAAAGGAACGTTTCGGATTTATCGTACTTCTATACCAATACTCTTCTAAACAGTCCCCATCGTAACCGAGGAATTTACCTATTCGTGAGGAGGGATTTTCTATTTCCTGTTCGTTTAACCCCATATACATTTTTACCATCCGTCATGTGAAGACTGTTGCCACCTGGCCATCATCTTTAAATTTTGTGACCACCACTATTTTCTTTCGGCGCTGGAAACAGATGATAATTGCTCGACAAAGAATTTCCCTGCTATAATCACAATCTGTGACGGTCCTTCAATTACGAAATTATCACCATATCAATCCATTTTCTGAACTGTTTTTTTTTTGATAACGCTCAGTTGGCCAAGAAATGCCCTGAATTTAAAGAACCTTTGTTTTATTGGCGTATTTCCAAAGCTCACCACACTTCAATCCAGTCCACTTACTCCTTATCTGTTTACGTAACTCCCCTCTAACGCCGCTGCCGAATCTGTGTCCTTGTGTCCTAGCAGGTCTCTTTCCTTACAACTTTCCGACTAAAATTTTATATGCCGCCTTTTTTTTTATCCACGTTGTTGCCTGTGTCTAGCCCATCTATCAGACTGATACAAACGAGTACAAGAGACAATATTTTTAGGAGGAAGGAACTTGTAAACTAACATTTCAATGTAAGTGATGAGCCGGATATGTAGCACGTAAAGAAGTATAGATTCCTGCATTTCTAATGGTAAAAGTTGGGTAATTTGAACGATTGTAAGAATTATAAATTTTGTTCACATATATTCTTATTTTATTCAGATAAATAAATTTTTTAAACCTTGCAAGCCTTTACTTGGGTTGGTTATACATTTTGAATTGTAAAATAAAAGGAGTGTGTTCATTGTAGTGCGGCGAGACTAAGTGAAATGTTATGGCATGGTTAACTGAAACAGCACCGCCTTCCCTCCCTCTCTATCTGACCCACTATGTAAACCAAACAAGAGTTTGAACGTTGCACTTCATGTTTTACATCAATTGTTTATGTTTCCAAGCCTGTACACATTTCGGCTAGCCATCGGAATAGCAGGAAACACTGCAGTATAGAATGTTTTGAAATTTGTTCATCACACAGCGAGAAATTTTACTGTCGCCTGGGATTGTGACGTCCTACCTTCATTCACCGCCATAACAGATACTTTAAATTGTGTGCGGCAATGCCACCCCTATGTGTCGTTGGTGTCGAATTATTCAACGTGTATATTGCCTCTGTAACACAGCCATAAGCTAGACGATGCTGAGTTGGTTGAAACACTGAAAGTTTACTTCACGGCACCCTAAAATGTAACGAATAAAGAAAATACCTCTCACAAAAAAAGCAAAGCAGATGTGTTCCAGTGGTAAAGTACCTTACAAAATGTAGTCATTGCTTCATTATTTTACAAAAAGCCGTCGTGTAAATGTTTAAGAAGCGAGACAGCGTAGTTGGTACAATGACTAGGCTGCTGGCTGAAAGTCGAAGGTACCGTGGTTTGATTCTCAGCTGGAGCAAGAGGTTAGCATCATCTCCAAAACGTCTATCCCCCCTGTGGGCTCCAAGCAGTCTCGTATTCAATGGGAAACGGGGACTGCTTCCCTAGGAGTAAGACGGGGGGTGGAGGCTGAAGTTGACCACTCATCACCATTAATGACAAGTTTAAGGACGAGTGGAATCTTACCTACATATTCTCCCATACGTCTTCATTACCTTCACAGGAGTACTTTTACCGTCATTGTACTTTGCCGTCCAACTGCTTGATACAGCCGTTTCTAAGATGCATGTTGTTAAGGTACGTGTCTCACGGTATCTGGGACAGACCAGCCGGTATAAGGACTTAACTACTGAAAGGACTCCCGAGGAATCGGGTTTCGATTCTTGCCAGAAGCAAGAGGTCCCCCCCTCCCAAACCTTCGAGAGCTGCTGTAGATGCCACCCATCCTCCTACACCCGGGGAAAAGGAGGTTGGGGCGTAGAAGCTGACCACTAAGGTTATTAGAAAATGGAACTGTACTAACACTGTTCCGTGCCCCTTTATGGTCTAGTTTGTAACTGAGCGCAGGGGCAACCTTACGTTTTAAAATGTGTACTTAATGTCGGTTGTTCCGGACACAGGGTCTGAAGCGTGTACGGCAGGACGGAAATGGAAACAAGTCTTGTTGGGAAATGTGTATAGGATGGTAATTTGGGGGAAATATGTATAAAATGGTAATTGGAACACCTGGAAGGAGGTGAAAAGAAAAATAAAATTAGGATGTGGTGGTAGGAGTTTAATTGCTGAGAACTGTGCCCACTGGAGGGTTTCGGTACTAACGGCACTGGAATTTCGGGGTCTGCTCGTAATGCATATTAGCGACAGAGTGTCGAACAAATGTGTTACGAAAGGGTCACTGCTTCGTATTTTAATACCTTGCGTATTGGAAAGTGAGATTGCAAGTTCCCACTGCTATGGCTACGGAGATTACTGGCTGCTTGAATGTCACACCATGTAGTCCGGTAGAAATATGGAGGGTACCCTGAAGGTAGCAGTAGAGAAATTGTTCGACTCATCGGCTAATTTTTACAAGAATATTCGACGTCGCATGTCAGAACACAATGTAGTCGTACTCTACGTATCTTAACTTTAATATTTCTCATAAATATTTTGTAAATGTAATGAAGAAAAGTACACTGGCACAGTGCCTTAACCCTCTCAAAACAGAAATGGATGTACCTTTTATATATATATATATGTGTGTGTGTGTGTGTGTGTGTGTGCGTGTGTGTGTGCGTGTGTGTACACACACACACACACACACACACACATGTAGTTGGGTTTTCACAGAGACGAGTGTTCTACGATTAGAAATGCCACTCACTGAACGCTGCGCACAAAAGAAGTGGCTCATTGTTGTGAATAGTATGAAGAATTATGAAGTATTAGAGGGGCCGCGGTGGCGCAGTTGGTTGAGGCACTGCGCTATAAACCGGAAATTCGCGGGTTCGATTCCCGATGGTGTCATTGGAATTTTTCATTGACATAATCCTTTCGGTCGCACTATGGCCCTGGGGTCGACTCAGCCTCTAACAGAAATGAGTACCAGGAAAATGTCCTGAGGGTAAAGACGGCCGGTGCGTAGGGCTGACAACCTTACCACCTTCAAGCGCCGATTGTCTAGAAATCTGGGAGCCTCAGCCTCCTGGAACCCTAAGGGCCTGTCCAGGCCTTTAACGGGATAGCTTAACTTTTACCGTTTTTTACTTGTAATTAATTTGGCTATATGAGTGCCATGTACTCTACTGTTGTATGTAATTAATTTTTTAGCAGTGCTGTTATATATTTCATTTTGGTGCTGAATGTGTTATAAAACTAACTTTTTATTTTTTGTCATGTTGGGTTCTTTTTTTGTGTGTATGTGTGTCTTCATGTGATGTTTGTTGTATTTATGTTGTGCTGGTTTTATAATTGACCGTTGCACTGTTAGGGTAGAACAGTAATAAATGAGAATTGAATTGTATATTTATTATATTTTTTGTGATTATGGTGTTAAAGTGGGTCTGTTTTATAAGGCAAAGTTAAAGGTATGTGCTTCAATGCTAAAATAATTTCAATTAATTTTCTTATTCAGTAGCTAAATAGCCGCTAGGATAGTGTGTGATATTTTATATGTGGCCGTAACGTACCAAAGTTACCTGCAACCAGTTCATCATTTTTTGAAATATATTTCTAAACCTATGCTGCAAGTTGTTCAGCCTGTAGGTTTATGTTTCGTCTCACGTGAAAACACCAAGTGCAGGGGGAGACAGCCATTAGAGATGCCCGAATCGCTCTCAGGGGACATCAACACTACTGCATCCATGGACATGTTCCTGCTACAAAATTTACACGTGATCCATCCATCATCTCAGACATGTTCCTAAATCTCGTTTCCGTGTTACCGAGCACGTTTGTGTAGCTGTAACGTTCTGAGCTTACATTCAGAGGGTACAGATTCGAGTCCAGTTATTGGTATCGGGTACTTCGACAGATTTCGGCGGGTTTCGTCGAGTAGTCCAGGTGAATATTACATTCATTTAGTAAAATGGATTACTATTGGCTCCTGCCGAATTTGTGTCCTTTGAACGTTCTGCTTTTTACTTGTTTCTCATTCTGTGCTATTTAATGTCTGTTGTTCAAAACGCATCATTAAATAAATGATCACTTCAGCTGATATGTTGTTACTTTTCTTTCACGCATGTTAGTTCAGTTCCTACCGAATATAACTAATGAAGTCGCTTTTAAATCTGTGTTAACGTAATTAATTATAATAAATTTTGTATATTTATTGTGTTTTCCGTACTGTCTTCGCAACAGGCTAATTTTCCTACTCAACGTTTCATAAACATTTTCTGTAAGACAGAATTGTCGGCGTTTTGTCGCCTTTTCTCATTAGACACGTTTAACACTCCTACACTTGGACAATAAGGAACAGTCTTTCGAATATCATTATCAACGTGTACACATCAGCTTCGTCGTGGGAAAAACCTTCCACATGAAACTAAAGGGTTGAACGTTCATATTACCTTAACGGTACAAGCACTGTCAAATTTCAGCTGAAAATAGTGGACCGTAAAGTCTATTGAAAACAGAATGTATGTGCGTGTGCAAACATTCTTTTGTCTCTAAAGACAAACTTTGCCGGAATTTTCTAACCTCAAAGACAGCAGTCCGCAATCCACTTCAATACCAGCTACACACTGTAAAAGTTTTGATGATTTTCTTTTACTACTGTGCTAGTCCTATGACAATAATGACGAGTCCAGCACACCATCAACAGCCGTTTTTGTCGTCATCTGTTCCTATTCGTGTTTGTTACCAACTTGTCACCTTCTGCTGTCAACTCGTTATTACCATAATGATAGAATAACAAGCGGTATTTGGCATATTCTGCTACTACTCGTAACTATTTGCGGACACGTAGATTACAAAGAAATGCAACGATGGAATAACGATTATGCGCACGCATATTCTCTTTTGAATATTTACAATGGTACGTTCTAAGACTTGTATATGCAAGGCACCTGGTTCGACGTGTGATTAATTGGCCTGCTATTCTGGAATCTGTCGTGATTTTTTTTTATTCTGTCGAGGCCAATGAGGCGGACTTTAAAAGAAGCCAGGAGGGTCTTTCTTGAATAAAAAGGTAAAGCTGTCCAGAGCATGCGAAGCTGGCACAGACGGGAGGCAGTGGTTCATCTCCACCCATACTTGATCGCGGCGCCAGAAGGAGGTGGGTGATCAACGCCACGCCCCTGCTGCCTGACCCCCGGGGAGTACCTGGTACCCGTTGTACCTGAGCCTTCGTGGGACTTGGGGCTGGTCTGGATGACTTCTAAAAACCTTGGTCCCTCCGGGTTTCGAACCCCGGACCTATTCTTTAGTACTTCTGTCTTTACCAGTTATAATTGTCTCATCTTGTATCATTTTATGCAGCTAAGAATGCATTTCTAAAGAACCCAAGACTGTGATAACCTGAAATAGTTTAGGGGATAGCTCAGTGTAGAGGCTGGGCTACCGATTGGAATTCGATGTTGCAGTAGAGGCGGAGCTCTTTTGTTCCGTAACTGCACGTACAGTTCCGCAACCCATCCGTACTCCTATCCAGAAGGCGTATTGGGCTCTTTCCCCCGTCGCAGAGCTCCCAGGGCGGTAAGTTGAAACTTACTTGGTGCAGAGATTAAGATTATTTTGAACACCCGGTACCCACATAATTGGAGGCTATGCGTCTCTACCGGCAACGGAACGCCAATTTCCCTCCGCTCCAGTCTGTATCCTAGCCGTCATACTGACCGAAATGTCCCAAATACCTGCAGAGATTCGAACCAGATGCCAGTGGAACAGAGCCTCATACTGTATTTGTGAGTCGGATCTACTATAAACTGTGTGTATGTGTTTTAGGCGAAGTAAAACACCTGGAATATCGTACATTTTCTACAGAACGTGCGAAATAATGTTTGTTGTTGCTGCTCGCTCCTGCAGACACAGGTATTTTGTCGGTTGTCTTGAATGTGGTAGTCACAATATTTATTAAATAAAATAGTGATCATTTGCAGGCCACAGTGTATTGGTCCATCAAGGAAAAAAACTTACGTCTCTTGTACCTCATTACAGCAGATTCAACCGGCGGGACGAATCGAGGATGCTGTAACTATGGTTTTGATTTTTATAATACTTTGGGTCCAGTGACAGGATACAGATCCAGAATACATATGATTAGTGTAATAGAAGGCATGCTTTGTCTTGGATAGCACCGTAACTTTTTAACAGACGGCCCTTCCAATGAAAGAATAGTAGTGGTGTGAGATATATGTGTTTTGTGTGAGTGCCAGTGAGACCCATCATTTAAAATTTTGGATCTCTTGACAGATTTTCATGAAACTTGGTATGTATTTTGTCACTGAATAACACTTCTACATGTTTATATTTACTTACAACAAGTAATACAAAATGACAGATAAGCGAACCTGTTTGTGCGCAGGCTTGAGAAAACACAAACAAGCACCTTTGCTGGAATATGAGGAGAACAATCAGAAAATTCTTATCCCGCTGGGGAAAACAAAGCGCTTGATTGTAGCGCCTTTGCTATGAATGATGAAAACACATATTATTGATCTATTACATTATCGACACAACCGGATGAGCTTTGCTGTAGTAATTAATTTAAAGGCTTAAGTTGGACAAATCTAACAAACGAAAAATACACCTCACAAAAAACGACGAAATCAGAGTGATCCTGACAGAAGTGTATCAGTAGGGACGCAGGCTTTGTGAGTTCTGGTCAGGAATCTTGACAATGAAAGAACCTCACACAGGCAGCTGCGCACACATTGCAGTCAGGGTACTTACAAGAGGGGACATATATATATATATATATTAAATTGTTCTCTAGAACAAGTTTTATCCTCAAATTTAGTCTGTCGTTTTTCATGGAGAACACAGGAGAATTATCAGGAGGTATCACCTTTCTATTTGACAGACTCTGCCGCCGAAAGGAGCGCACCTCGATAATAGTGCGAGGTATATGATTTAAGTTAGTTCAGATGGTCGTCTTACGGGACAGCACAGAAGCTTTATAAGAAGTAACATTTTTTCATGATAGATGGCGGTGAAATTTAAATCGAAGTCACATTCGTAGCATGAAACTTGTAATCTGTCTGATTGACAATGTTAATCATCCTTTTAAACGAATCTAAATACCTTCTTTAAACATCTGGTTTGGTACCTTCCATTTTTCTACAGTCCAGTTCCCTTATCTTGATACTTGTAAGGTACTTAAGGAATGCGGGCAGGGTGGGGTGGGTATTCGCCTGGCGACGGTATGTAACTTAACGACTACTATCTGTGCAAAAACATTTATCACTTACATTACATGCTACAGAAATCTCCAGGTGCTGTAGTGGCCCACGTATTTGGGACTGGTATTTTTCACTGAAATCTCGTGCAATAAAACAGGTAGTAGCCTCATACCCAGGGCCTCCCTTTTCCTTTATCCTTCCCCACTTAACCCCCCCCCCCCCCCCCCGCCCCCAAGTTTCAAGACACGGGAACTGGACTGTAAATTTGTTTCGAATATCAATGAACGTTTTTATGCACAATAACCATTTCAGTTTCTGGATGTAAGAGACAAGAGACAGCAAAAATGTTGAACAGTACATGAGATTTTTTATAGTTTGTATGCTTCGCTAAACTCCAGTAGGATGAACAGAAATAAAGAGATCGAGATAGGCAGAACATATAGCACGCATGTGTTAATGATACGTTTGTACTCAATATTTTATTGTAAGCGGGAAGGGAAAACGCCCATACGTAAGTCGGAGTTCAAGGAATACAGTTACTGAAAGTTACGTTAAATAGATGCGAGAATATACTTGATTAATGTAGCCCAGTCACGGCCCCTTTGAACATGATAATGAATCTCTGTTTTCCATAAAAGGTGGGAAATTCTTTTACAGGCTGAGTGACTCTCAGCGACTTCCCAGCAAGAAGTCTGTTAAGCGGAGCTGATAGGTTATTTGCACTAGTATCTA
This sequence comes from Coptotermes formosanus, assembly GCA_013340265.1. Classification (NCBI taxonomy): domain Eukaryota; kingdom Metazoa; phylum Arthropoda; class Insecta; order Blattodea; family Rhinotermitidae; genus Coptotermes; species Coptotermes formosanus. The sequence goes on along the minus strand of BLKM01008651.1, from coordinate 3,262,113 downwards.
TTTGCACTAATATATATTTGCACTAGTATCTATTAGTCTCAAATTTTCGTCTTCAAATTCGGTTGTTTTGGTGTATTAATAGATGCGGGTTATTTCATTTGCTTTGTTGAACACCAGGCGATCCCCTGTCAACTGACTTGTAATTTCGTTTTCTGAATCATTAGCTGAACCGTCATGCAGTCATATTTGACATAGGTTTTGATAGTGACACTAATAAAAGCCCAGATGTCGGTGCAAACCCCCCCCCCCCCACCTCCCGCGGTATTATATACAAGATCTCCGCTACATACTGTGAACATTTTTTGTCCTACTGGTTTGCTGTGTACTGAAAACGTCTGTAGGAGCCTGCTGTTGCTTTATCGAATTACTTTATGAATATAAAGCAGCAACAAGGAGCAATAAAGTCACAATGGATGTTGGTTGGAAGCACAAAAAAAGGGACATGTATTACGTCGTAGTTTCACTGGACAGAGCAGGACATTTTGTAATGATACGGTGGAGTTCCTACATGCTCGTGTTTCCGTGATGTCTTTCCAGATATGTTTGTCGGCGTGCATTCCTTGAATTCTGTATTTCAAGTCATGTGCTATTAAATTTACGTGTGGCATATATTCATACATAGTTTTCATTCCTTTCCTTTGTTCTTGATATTCAATTTTAAAATGCGGTAGCTGTGTAGATAACAGGTAGGTTTTGCGACGGGGAAACAACAGAGCGTGCATTTATTAGTTCTCAGCTATGCAAGTCTGTTGTAACAAGTTTATGATAATCAGAGTTTCCTCTTTCAGTGGACGTATTTCAAAATACCAAAGGCACCACCTATGATTTCGGTGATCCCCGCAACTCTGCCCATCAGTAATGCAGTGCGTGCTGCGTGGTCTACTCCTGTGGAGCTTGTTATAAGAGCACTACATTGAATTTTGTTGAGGCATTTGTACTTCCGTCTGATTGGTTTAATTTTAAAGACTACTTAATTTAAAGGCCGTAACTAAACTTTGTATTTCTTTCGAGTTGTTTGAACAAACCTAACTATTGTTAAAAGTATGTAATTTGCCTAAGCTAATTTGTGCAAAGGGCTAATTTTTTCCAGCAGCGTGAATGTATTTTATTGTAGCCTGCGTCTTTTTACAGCCCTTTTCCACCCGTTTCAGGAATTTTTGTAAGAAGCTGTTTATTGTTTCTACTGTACCATCTGTATGAGTGTTATTCGTCGTACTTTAAAAGCCATATTATTTAGGGGCATGCACGTTTAAATGTATCTCGTTAAATGTTTATCCAACGGAAAAAAAGTCGTTCGTAAAATTAGAGGTTTTAATAAAATACAGAAGTCAAGCCAAACATAATATTAGCATAAGGCCCTGTGATGGAGACAAAAACACAGGTTGAATCGTAGCACGGCTTATGTGCTTGTTACGTAGGTGTGCCATTCGGGCTCAGGCACTTGCAAACCTCATGTCGGAGATCCCGGCACTTGAGGAAGGTTAGGAAGACAATTAATTGTGTTGCTTTTGTAATTCCTGGGGTATTCAAAATTAACTTGTCAGTTTTATCATCATCATCATCATCATAATAGTGATAGTAATAATAATAAAGTACAAATCGTCTATCATGCAATAGAGCATCACATGTACCACAAATTGTAACCACAGACCACCTACAGCGTTATATAGGTACATACCCCAGAAACGTAGTGTGTACTGCTGCTGCTACTACTACTACTACTACTACTACTACTGTTACTGACATCTTTGTTCCGTATTTGCCAGCAACAAGCTTATATATACAGCATTAAGGTGCGTGTTACTGCACAATAAGCCTAAGACTGAGGTGCATCCGGGGCATAAGCTGACGGGCCCTAAAGAGGAAGCAGAAGCAGAAGGTGCGTGTTAAAGCAGTAGGTACGTGCTGTAATGGCAATGGCCGAAATAAAAGGGCTAGCACGAATCACTAACTTTTACTTAAGCCCTTATCAGTTTACTGTATAGGTGAGTGGTTCTCACAGGTTGTGCCGTGAAACTTGGATGTTTTATTATTGCAGATAAAAGAGAATTTATGAATAATTTTGTTTAAAATAAATTTTACTTACGTTTACTTATTATGCTGCAAGCGCAGTATTCGCAAAATAATCGTGCTCTGCATCGCGCATGCGCGAGTCTTTAGCGCTCCCGTAGTGCTAGGAAACTTGCGTGTCGTGAACAGTATGTTTGAGAAGCACTGGTGTAGATGGAGTCTGTCTTTATGACCAGCAGTACAGGTTTTGAAACTGCAGGTTGCTAATGGCGGGGACATACACACGGAATAATAAATGTAAATTCCCTGTACAAGACATGAAGACGTATGGCACAGAGAAATCATAGCTGAGGTCATTCTTAACCTTTATACTGTGTGATGTGCATGGTCCCAGCTTTATGCCGCGTCCGCTTAACACCAGAAACAAACCGTCTCTTCGCATTTCGTGCAAGGCTGGCTGGGAACCTGAGTAGGTCTGGATACTTTAGAAAAGGGATAATTTTCTTGCCCCTACCGGGAATCAAACCACGATTCCTCGATTGTCCGGCCCGCAGCCTGGTCATTATTCCGACTGAGCTTCCCGGATCAGGAATGTAAAGAAGAAAATAAATTCAAAGCAGAATTCGTAAACCTGACAGTAATAGGTAGCAAGTCACTGACTGTTAGTCTGTAATATTATACGAACCACATGAAAACTCATTTGCAGATTTAACCATAGTAAATATCCAGATAACAAGAATTCGCTAAGAAGGGTGGAAATATGCCATCTTCGAGCACATATATGCTTAAATTAATTTAATTTAGTTTTATTTTATTTTTTCGATTTATATGCTGTGTTGAGCTAGCTGTTTCTCTAGCGGTACGTCTGCAGTAGATGCAAACCCAGTGTCGTGAAGTTGACCATAAACCCAAGAGGCATTCGCATGTTTTCTCGTGTTAGTAACTTAACGAAATAATTCCACGCAGCTCAGGTCTGCTTGAGAATGCAGCTGTCGCTCGTGTATTCCACAGACATAAGGCTCAAACAGAATTCGCAGATTTGTTTCCATATTCGCAAAATTCTGTCCCAGGTTCCGAACCTTAGCAAGATTAATCCAGACCACAAATTTGGCCATCTTCACGGAGCAGATCAATGTACGCGTACATAGTCACGTACTGAAGGAATCTGTTGTAATATGCAAGGCTGTGGCATTACATAGGCATGGATTCATGTAAAGAATGAACCAGAACTCGATAAATACCGTTCACTTCGTACAGGTGTATTTATTACCTGACAGAGCATATAGTATGGCGCCAGAAAGACGAGTGAGTTAATACCGTTAAGGGAAATGGCAGTTTTTAATTGTGGCAGGCGTACGGAACGCACCGATACTGCGAAAGGACAGGGCGCGAAATTTTTAGTGTTCAACCTGGTAGTACACGAAGCTTTTAAAATTTTAGATTATATTTGAGATTCTTGTAAAATTTTGTTTATACGGGGCCCACAATAAACAAAATTAGACAGGCGTCTTTAGCATATATATGTAACTCCAAACCTTGCTTATGTCCAGCTACGGACCATAAGGACGGATACAGGAGCAAGGCTTCATCATTCACGTTTCCGTTTCTGTAATGTGCTTCATGCGGGATTGCATATGACAGTAGGCGCGGGCTTATGCCGTTTACTTTGTTCTATTGCGCTGTTTTTACATAACAAAGTTACTTTCAGTGCCGAATTTCTGAACTTTCAATTTTATTACTTTCCTTTTATTCGATCTGGTTGCTCTATCGAGTACTTTTATTGATCCGGGGAGTCCACCTAGTTCTGCAAAGTCACTTACAGACCTTGTGTTATGTGACGAATTCAACACAATCTGCTGTCGTCATTACCCTAAACGTGACGTAGACTTACGACTAAGTAAACTTTGAATTACGAGTACCATCAGAACGTCACGTGGCATTGTGGCTGGATTAATTATACTCCTTTGAACAATCCTTCGTGCAATACATCATACCTTTTATCCGAAGAATAATTATGCACCTGTTACAGGTCGCCAGTTATTTCTCATGAGACTCGTCGGAGGACGTAAATTTCAGAACACGCAGTTTACGGAGGCGTTCTTTCGATTTCACATTAATCATTGGAGTCGATATTAATTTATTTCAGACAGAAATCTACAGCACTAAGCCGTCAGAGTGCGCATATCATACTGCTCTGAATCATAAATTATGTATCATTGTATTTAGTTAAATGTAGTTTGGTCGGTACTGACAAATGTTTCGTAGAAATGTGGTTCTTGATCTTTTACACTAAGATGTAATTCAACATTTTAAGGTACACAGAATCGTGCATGTCGTAAAGTTTGTGTAGGCCTACGTGTTTATATATATATAGATGTGTGTGTCTGTGTGTGTGTACGTACGTACATATATAGCCTTCCGTCTTCTTTATAGTTTTTATGTCGACCTGTACATAAAATATGTATGCCTGTGTGCGACCTTACTGGAGAGATGTTTTATAGTATATAAAAAATTGAACAGTATTCAGAATTGCTGACAAATGAAACAGGACCAACCAAATAAAATATTCATATTTACAAACATCTGTAACATTCGTCGTTGGTATGGTGATAGTTAGGATTCCGAAGTATTACTCGATATATTTTTCTCGTACTACTGGTGGATGTATATAGTAAATATCATTGTAAATATTTCAGAGGTAAAGCTGCAAGTTTCATCAGGACTGTTCAGTTATAAACAAAATTCGCGCGGCCTCCATGTTTTTGCTTTCCGTTTGGCCAACATGTAATACCTTCAAATGTTGTGCTCCTTCCAACAATTTAATGCTTTAAAAATTTTTTGTCTCTACCTTCGGTTGAGACGTTTTTCGCTGCCTCCACACATTTCCACACGGCAGCCACCTTTACCGTTGACATCAAGAGTTGAAACGTACCAACTTGAAGCAGAGTGTCATGACACTGGTGTTCAGTGTCATGACACTGATGTTCAGTGAGTGTATGCGGAGGGAAGGACACAGAAAAGTAACTAGTATGATGTACAGGATAAAATTTCTGCTTAAATTTGTTGTTTCTGCATAAGCGCAGTATGCCAAAAAATACAGGGCCTATGGCTATGTCAGTTTTTTTAAATTCTTGTAAGGCGATACGTTCCACGCCGGCAGGATCCCGTGAATTATTTCTAGAAGTATATTGACATCATTAGACGTATTAGTATACTGCATGGTATTAGTATTTCGAGACATAATATTTTGAAACAAGTATCAGCACGGTTTCGTGAAATAAAGAAATAAGGCTAAAGAAGAACTTATTACAGGTAACACATTTGGTTTTGTTACATACGTCGTAACGTTATTTAAGTCAGTGTGTTTGTGCACGCCAGTAGAGAAGCACCGTGTACAAGTCCCGTAGATCTTACTGGTATTATATATACATATATATATATAAATATATAAGGGTGTTGTTACAGTCTTTGCGGCCGTATCCCGCATTCTAGAAGCCATCAATTCGTATCTAGGTACTCTTCTTCCCGTAGATTTCTTCCATCCATTGCTTGCTTTGCTTTCTTCTTCCAGGTACTTCTCGTTCTTCCTCTCTTTTTCCTTTCAATTAGAGTCCATTCATATATTTTCTTAGGCAGTCTATCTTCTCCCATGCGTTTCACGTGTCCGTACCATTTAAGTTGTTTTGCTTCTATAGTGTCTGTCAGTGTCCCCTCTGTTTCCATGATCTCCCTAATTATATCATTTATTATGTGATCTTCTAGTGTCAGTCCACAGCATCTTCTCCAAAAACTCATTTCTGCTGCTTTAATTTTTTTTGGACAGTTTGAATTCGTGACCCATACCTCAGCACCATATATTGTTGGCGGCTTTACTATTGATTTGAATATTGGTATTAGATGACTGTGTTAAATACATACTCACAGTAGGTGACGTTCACAGTGCAAAGGGTCTAAATGCAAATTTTGGTGTACTTCGTCAAGTGTTAATGGCGGATAAGATGTGTTGTATGCACGACGTATTTTTGTAAAGTAGCCGTGTATGTCATAGCACTATTTAAGACCACCGATTTTGACAAACTGATTTCTAACAATAGCGTTTATTCACAGAGTGTACGCCACTGAAACTACCAAACTTCTCATTATTTCTGTGCTATCTATTGTACCATTTGTGCCTATTAAATGTTAAATCTTTGCATTTTATCTTGAAATAGCAAGCAGACGAAATGCATCAACAAAACAGGATTTAATGAGACCCCAAGGAAGCATTTGTCCTTTCTTATTGTTCTCTTTAACACCACATCCAAAAGACAATTCTTGTACCCTAATTGGCGTTTAGAAACCGCCGTTAAAGGACGTAAGAATCACTTGTAAGATGCGTAACCTTTTCAGCGTATTCACTGTGGAAACAAGGAAACGCTGGTTTGTATACACGACTATAAATGCAGAATAAATATGTCCTCCTCAAAATGCTACGTTTTGACACTAATGAGATGTTTTATTTCCTTTTCAGGTAAGCTAATTGAATGGAGTTGTGCAGCCAGCTGCTAGGGATATAAAGTAAGTGACATGAAAATGTATGTAAATATTGCGTCGTGGTATACACGTATATCTGTGTTCCATGTATCGTTATTGCACGAGGACACGACACGACACGACACGACACAATTCTGTCTGGGGCTCAACATGTTAAGATATTTCAAAGGAACGTTATCACACTGTGCCTGATTGACCTAACTTACAGCTGAGTGACGCAGTTAGTTATAGCACCTATCGCAGGTTCAAAGTTCACTCTCTTTAGCGGTGTTTCCCCATACCATTCATACGTTGATGTTAAGTAAATGTGCTCTAAGCAGAAATTGTCATACTAGATTAGCGTGTTATTAGTATCGACAATTATTTTCGGAAAGTTTTAGCACTTTAAAGTCCAATGGTTACTGTTTGTACCACCAGCTTTAACACTCCCAATTTTGTTTTTTTCCCCCACGATGTAATTTGTTGATTTGTGTGGTTCTAAGAGAAGAAAACAATTACGTATTTCCACACACGGTTTTCACGTGATTGGTTTTTATAATGGATACGGAATGTGTTTTCTGCGCTTTACGAACTGGATCTTTAAATCTGATTCAGGTTAATTTTCGTCTTTAAGTGTCGTGTCTTGGATCAGGAAGACGGGCGCCGGTCTGCCAGCGCTGAGGTGCCTGTTTGATCGTGGGGCAGTATTTGTAAGGTTTGTGGTGGAAAAAATGTGGCACTTGAACAGGTTATTCTTCGAGAATTTCAGTTATTTCCTGCCGTTATCATTTCACCTGTGCTTCATACCCGTCAGATCTGAATTGCAACTTTTGCCCTAATAACAAATTTCAAAGCCTCAAAAGGCAGTGCTGTTTCGTAAGTGAATCAGAGTCGAACAAAGATACTTCACTTTCTTTCGTCTTTAAAGGTTTTAACGTGGTTATTTCCTTGCTTGCATTGTCCCACTTGTGTTTGAAAGGGACTCTGAACACAGCATTTGGGCATCATGATCTAGTTTTCCGGTGTCCACGTGGAAGTGTTTTGTGAATATTGCAAATGTAGCAATTATTATGGATTCTAAAGGGATTAACATGAGTGAAATACGACTTTATACATTTAATGTTACAGAATAATATTAATTACAATAGCGAAAACGAATCAAGTTGATTGATCACGTATTCAACTGCACCTTTCGGTTTTGTTTCTTATAGTCCTGTAAGGTCGGTTAACAGGATAATTGCTAGAGTCGAACTGCAAAAACAGTTAAATTAAGCTGTAGTGGCCGATTTTAAGACAGTAATTCAGCACTTTTTTGAAGGGCCGAAAAAAATTACTGAACATTTCAGCCATATTTTGAAATTATCAAGTTTAAAATTATGCGCGTCATATTAATTGTACCACTGCGACAAATGCACTTGGCAGAAATGCAGAAATTGAACCGTTCCGGTAGGTAAGGTTGTATTCACTAATGTGATGTGTTAGACGGCTGATAAATCGTAGGGTGATGCTCCAGTCCACAGTTAGCTCTGTGGCTGCTGTTTCTTACTTCTGTAGCCCAGTTTGGTCACCTTTCGTCCCTCGAAATGATTGACACTGCAGTTAATTTCGTATTTATCGTCAGTGGAGTAGTTCACGGTGCTGCAGCAGCAGCCAGGTCATTCTGTAAAGTTTAATCTCACGTTCTCTTTTTAAAAGTCTTATCGGAATCCGATTCCAATTAAATTTTCTGCCAATGCCATACGTTCTTTTTCGTTCCGTTCGTTTAGGTTTGGTGGCAGTATCCGACGGCGTGCGTGGGATGTTCCGGGTCTGTGGCATTCGATAACATTAAGGTGATTACAAATACTGGCACTTCAATTAAAGCGCTAATATTACGCACAGGTGCGTGATTCGGTTTGTGGTGGGCGGAATGTTGTTTCATGTAATTTGCTAAGTGTGCATAAGTAAAGGCATAATGTGGAGGCTATGGCTATCAGACCCCCCAGCAGAGAAACCAATATCCAAAATTGCTACAGTTCTGTGGTGTTTGTGGTCGATAATTGACTCTTTGAAAGTTACCTTTCATTTGAATTATGTACAATACTTCAGTTCCTACCCTACAGGAGACGAAGTGTCTCCATTTTAATTGTCAGCCTCTTTAATGGTTGCAGGGGAATAATCAATCTGTATTGCGACAGTTATAAGCAACATGTAAATGTACTGTGTGGCAAAGTGTAGATTTTCTTAATATTACAACAGGCAGTACGTGTATTTACCATTGGTTTTTACGGGTTAGGATTATCGAGCGATTCTTGTTTTTATCTGAGTACACACCTATCAAATGGATGCTCGTAAGTTCTCAGTAAAAGCTTGTTAAAACATTTGAATTCAGGAAACTGTAGCCGTTACTTCAGAAGTGAGTCGTTGAAATAACTACAGATTTTGTGTAAATAATTTATACATTAGTAATTGCAAATATAGAGGTGAATAAAAACTTTAATATTTTGTCTTGTAAGTTTAATGCATTTGCAATTTATCGTGCCTAGAAGTGACTTGGAGAATAACATACGAGGGTAATTATTACATAGATATTTCTTTTTAACTTCGCCTTGAGGAATGAAATACCTGAAAGGCAGAGGGCTTTTGTAATTTATTCCAAATACTCCTTGTCTATTTCCCCGTCAGTAAAGATATAATTTACAGTGAATTTTCTCATGTTACTAAACATTTTCCTGCGACGTTTCCTCTAAGGGATACCGGATTTGCGATTCTTACATAACTAGCGCTTTCCATATTTTGAAGCAAATAATGGAAATGTTTCCAGTAGTGTTACTATCTATTGGAAACGTTTAAAGTAAGTATTCAGTTCTACGAACTGTACCAGCCATCTCATAATAGCACATTGAATGTAACCCAGATAGGTGCTTTGCGAATTTTGAGTTTAGTTTAAATAGTATGCAACACTTGTCTTCCTACTCAATCGGAGGTCTCTTAAAAACTAATATTTATCAGCTACAGGTTTACTTATGAAAATTTTTCGTAACATCTGGTAATTAAAAACCACGTGGTCAGTAGCTGGGGTATTACGGAAACTACACAGGTGGACACCGCTAATTTCAGTCAATAATTACGTTCACCGAAGCGCCGATAATAAGGAGGCCCTGGTCCAGTAAGGACTGTTACACCATTGGAAAAATTGCGTTAACCAGCTTAACAGTAATGGCTAATTTGAGTAGGTTACTCTTTTACCTAGTTTAACGTCAAAAGTCTCCACGTTCGACTTATCCAACACGGACTTTACATTTGTTAAAATCTCCGTAAATTGAAGGCTTATGGGGACACATTATAGAAATTATTGTTTTTATAGAGGGCACTACTGCAACTGTACTTTTACTGGCTTTGAGATTTGTGGTAATGTTTATTCCGTTTGCGTAATAACAACAAATATTATTACCATTTTTAAAACCTCCATTTCTGTTGCAGCAGTCTTCATACATTTACAATATTATAATATTCCCAGATGGACGATGGATAAAAGCGAATCTAATTACGTGTCAGTACGTCATCTGAACAAACACTGCTCTGCTGTCGATAAATATATAATGACTAATGCACAGCGGTCATAGCCAGTTGAATGAAATATGAATATTCAAACAATAATTCAATAGAAGAGGAAAAGTAATTGATTCAGCAAATTAGTGCTAAAATATTCATTTTTTGGAGTGGCATGAAGTACATTTTCAAAGCTGAGTGCACATACTTCTATAATGAGAACTGTGGTAATTTCAATAGTCCGTTCTTGGTAATGCCGTACAGCTGATATTAATGTGATTAGTACCTGATGTTAACACCCGGCATTAGTTCCACAACGAAGCCCTTATAATCAGAAAAGTATGAGCGCTGATGTAATTAAAACGACCTCACATTTGAAAGGACAGATGAATCCATCGACTTCCGCAATAAGTATTAACGAGATGGCTATGCCTTATGTGGATTTAGCTTTGTGGTTTGACCCTTCACGTATATAATTATGCACCCGTACTGCTGCAGAAGCATTAGAATCATATTGATATAATTCGAACAATTTTAAACCTGAGATCTGCGCTTTTCTGGGGTGTTACGCAGCGTCCTGTGGTAATCCTTTACGGACGTTTCGGGACAACGAATCGGTCCCATCTTCAAGGGTCAAGAGGTCCAATTAAGTCTTCATTGTACTTGCCACTCGACGCTGCGTAACATCCAAGAAGAGCTCAGGTCTCATCAGCATCCCGGCGGAAGCCTGGAATCACGAATTTTAGATCTCCTAGACCAAACGTGCCTCTGAGCGTAGGGGTTTTCGCAGTGGTGTTGCTGAGTGTGTGTGGCCGTGCTCAATGGGTAATCGGATTCCGACATTTGGGGCCAAGATATTGGCATTATCTCCACGATATTTCGACCCTTGACGATAAGGACGCTACCTTGCCTCGAATATACCTTATCCGATTCGCCACTGACCAGCGTCTTATCGACAGAACAACAGAATTCTCAGCTACATGGGTTATCTTCCGACGGCAGGTGTAAACATGCTGTATGACGATGTCACGTCTTAATTCTGAGACTTGGCGTTTTTCTGTGATTTCTTCGATTTTTACTGTAAGTATTAGTGTGATCTTCACGTTACGCCTGCTTTACTTTCTCATTTTGTGGTGACAAACGGCAGTATGTACACGAGGTCAGTACCAACTTACAGGGATATTCTCTTGCGACGTGCGCATGTGTTGGACCACCTTGAATATCTAAATACAAAGACGCCGCCCAGTTTTTATTAATGTAGACCCCGTGCATTTCACCAAGTAGAAGGGTTGACATGTCATAATTGTAGTGTGACAGATTAATACCAGTATTTTTGTGTTCGCTCCCATTCCATCCTACTCGTAAGCATCTGCATTTCTCTGCCAGACTGGCCGTGCCATAGTTCAGGCTGTTAGTCGTAGGCTTGGCACCACCGATTTCCCTGAATTTGATACCAGGGCAGCCCATGTGGGGTTTTTGGTGGACCGAGTGGCACTGGGACACGGTTTTCTCTGATTACACCAATTTTGTTTCTTCCATCTTAACGATAATTCCACCATTGCTCCATACACGGACAGTCACTCGTCATCCGGGACTGGTACAGTAGGACCACTAGCGGCCGCAGTACCAAGGGACTTTGTCTCACATAATCCCAGTGATGATGGCAACAACAACAACAGCAACAACAACAACAACAACAACAACAACAACAACAAATAACAAAAATAACGGTAACATTAATCTACCAAGCTATACTGCATCTCATCCCAGAAGACAGTGGCTAATCTGTATATTTCAGGAAGACCTTCCTGCATAGAGACGATGTACAACTGCGACTTCTCCTGTTGATGAGACACTTGGCGTATTATAAAGAGCCCAAACAATCTTAAGTGCATATCAGTTTTAAAGTTTGATGACAGTTTATTAAAAGTGACGTCTTGTTTAAAGTAATTTTACATAATTGAGTTCTTGCTAGTCCCTCCTGATGTCATATTCTCCATTCCAAGAAAAGAGTAAGTTTTAATTAATCAACTCCATGACTGTCTCCATGGACTGAAGTCCTTCTTGAGAAGGCTATAGTCATTTGACTGGTGAAGAAATTACCCGCCCTTTATGTAAGCCAGCAGTCCATTATCTTGTTGGAGATTGCACAGAAGTAAATTACGTTTCTACGACGAAGAGTTGCTGGTCCGTCGCACAGTTCTCAAGACGGAATACCAGCCGTTGTCTTTTGTCCGCTTTGGTTTGTTCAGCGTATTCTCATCTACCCTCCACAGAACTTATCTGGCTTCCCTTATCTCCATATGCGCCGTACTGACGCACTTGGCTTTTGTGACGAACGGCCCCAATATAATTCAACCCTTTAAGGTCCAGCGGTCGCTTTATTTACCACCAGTTCTCTGATTTTTATGAGTGTCAGGAAAACCAGCGAGTGCGTCTCCATACAGCATTAGCTAATTGAGTTTTTTTATGAACGAGAGGCAGTGTGTTTACTGCGCAGTACGAAGGGAATCTTTAAATATAAGATATTTTAATTTTTGATTGAAGAACGAGCGGGAATTGCCTGGGAACCTTCAGAGCAGCGAACGTCTCCTGTTCCCTGTAATAATAATAATAATAATAATAATAATAATAATAATAATAATAATAATAGCTGACAGAATTATCTCTAACAATAAAGTGGGCATCGTAAACCGTGATAATGAGAATACAGCATGTCTGTTAATAGAAACGGCAGTTTCAGGGCATAGCAATGTGATAAAGAAACCGAAAATATTTTAAAATGTAAAGGCCTTACAGCAGAAATACAGTGCATGTGATACCAGTAATAATACGGGCAACTGGGACCATCTCAAAATAATTCAGAAAATATCTGGGTATCACACCTGGAAAGCACGACATCGAGGAACTGCAGAAAACAACTATACTGGGCACTGCGCACATACTTCGTAAAATACTACTTTAAGAGTGAAAAAGGTTTATCATGGGCAATAGCGTTACGTGTACCATATACTATAACCACAACATGACTGCAACGTTATGTACCCTAAGAACATTATTTGTGTAGGTACGCACGTAGCAATTGCAAATACTCTAGAGAATGGTGATAACCTAATAATAATAATAATAATAATAATAATAATAATAATAATAATAACGAAAATAGAAGTACTTCTCTCTATGCAGCCTCTAGCTTCTTCTCCCCCCTCCCTCTCAGTTCTGTCGTCTCTAAATTTTCGGTGCAAAATAATGTATGCTTTCAATTTTCTTTTATTAAAACTCATATGAAAAAGCGGCTAAGTTTTGTAGAATAAGCAGAGATTGATTCCCTAATTAAAATGGAGACAGACTGCGTTCTATGCGAGGTACGATCTGTATTTTTATGTGTAAGTGGGAAAGAAATTAGCGCACAGGCTCGGCAGTTTGTGATTCCTTGTCAAAGGTTGAAAGGTTCAGTTCACCCTGTAACTTGTCATGGACGCACAGAGGGAGATTACAGATATGCTCAAATCATTCACGCCTTAGCGCTTAAAGGGGCTGAGTAGTCATCGCCACGCACCGTCCGCTTTTCCTCCAGAAAAGAGCTGTTATCCTTTTTTAAAAAGAAGAAGTGGAAAGTATTATAAAATACAAGCGGGGGGGGGGGGGGGTGCCTTTAGTTGCAATGGGACAAGTGGCGTTCAAACACTGCCGGCCACCTTCGTTAACACTGTCGTGTGTTCAGGAGCCGCTGCTTGGTTACTGAACAGTTACTGAACATACAGTTCAGGAAATACACAAGTTATGTAACGTTACTTGTTTAACTGCTTCGAAAAACGTGACGCGTGACAAGTGTATCGGCTTAAAACGCGTTTAATTTGTTCCTACAATCCAAGTTCGAAATATTTTGCACTCCCAAGTACACATAATAAGTTTTGCACGATATTTGCATAACATGGCACGTAAACCTTCACGTAGAGTTTCCCTTTTCTTGTCCACTTGTAGCCGACTACGAATGTATTGATAACTTTCGGCGAATATCCAACATATAAAATTTGATAACAAGTATTTTCAGCGGTTGTAGAGTTTCTTCATGCACTTAAATTCAAACTTGACGGGGCTGTCATATTTTCTCTTGTATTCTGCATAAATCTACACTAACAGAGCGAACATACTTTTGGAAACACCAATCCATATGTCGGTCGCTGTTCGTTGATTCTCGCGAAGTCCATTACTGATTATAGAAGACTAAAACATGCAGTGAATTGGGGACCTCTAGTGGCATGAAGTTTACACGACATTCCATGAAAATCCATCAGTTGTTTTTGAGTGAAGATTGGGAGGCGTGTGGCGTTGGTGAATCGTAGATTTCCTTTTTTAAATGATCCATATCTCTGCATTGAGCAATAGATATGGCAGCGAAACCAGCAAATGCACATAAGTGTATGAAGGCATACTATAAACACAATATACCTCGTACATGCTTCGACCACTCATGTGGCGACCCTCAGGGAGGTGCGTAACAAAGGTTGGATACATGGAGATAATTCAGAATTTTGTGAACCAGTGCACAGATGTAAAATATTAAGTTTTAAAAATACATGGTTTAAAATACGTATTAGTGTTTAAAATACAGATAAAAATTTGTTATTAACTGTAGTGTGTAACAAATGATATATGTAGATAGTGTCGATAGTATCCTTATCGAGAAATAAAGTGGATTAACAGGTATTTTGAGATACGTGCTGGGCTTTTAAACGCAACAAGAGGAAGCCTCATTGTTTGGTGGCAAAGTAACCTTGTTACACTTTTTAATATCAACTAATGTCTCTGTCACTTTCTCCAGCCTGCTACACTCATGGCGGTATTTGCTTTACCTGCTCACTATTTTATAAACTCTTTGTTTGTATGCCACACGCGTTTCTAACTTTTGACCTGTGAGACCTTTGCTGAAGCTGAGTCAGATCGGTCCAGAAGCATTTCCACTTGCGTCCCCGTCCTATTTCCGTTTGTGTGTCTGTAATCTTTTCTGTGCTGCTGTTACTGCTGCAAATGCAGGCATTATACGGGATGTCTTGCAACAGGATGCCAGTAGCAGAGGGACGTGCCTTTGGAATCAGTGCGATTCGGAAGGTCCAATAAATGTATGTCAGAAACTATCTTATATTGTTCTAGAGTACCAACTGCCTTATCACACACCGTAAGGATTTTACGGTGTTCCTAATGACATCAATGATTGAATCAACCAAGCTCTAAGCAGTTCTGCCAGCAGCCTTGTAAAGCGCATACCTTCGTAACCGTTAAATTTCTGGCACACAATTTTATGTTGTGCGTTCTATGTGGCTTATGTAACAAGTTCTTGTTGCTATATAGCACCAGCCGACCCCAGTGGCCGCACGGTCTAAGGCTGTTTGCTTACTGGGATTGCGGGTTCGAATCCCACCGGGAACATGGATGTCTCTCTCTTGTGAGTGTTTTGTGTTGTCAGGTAGAGGTCTCTGTAATGGGCCGATCGCTCGTCCAGAGGAGTCCTACCGAGTGTGGTGTGTCTGAATGTGATCGTGAAGCCTCGATAATGAGGAGGCCCTGGCCCATTGGGGGCCGTTGTGCCACTGGGGGGAAAAAATATATGGTACCAACCGCTTTATCAAAATTGTTTTGCTTTAGGGCAGACGCTTTTCGACGCTTAGTTTGGCGTCGTCTTCATTGTCTTCTGCGAAAGTAGGTTATGGTTGTCACAAAATCATAATGAAAATCTTAAGGCGCAAAAGGTTTTGTGAATACAGTGTGCACGTACTCATTGCCGAACCACACCACGTGAGAGTATAAAACTAACAACAATATCCAGACGAATGAAACGCGCGGGCGTGTGCTAACCGTAACGTACTTTTGCAGAAGAGACCGAAGGTGACGCGAAACTAGGCTGCGAAAAGCGTTTGTCCCACAGCAAAACAGCGACTTTGATAAAGCGCTCGGTACTGTATAACAATACAATGTACTATAAAAGCCATATGGAATTCACGACATAAAATTTATATGCCATAAATTTAATGGTTGCGGGGTGATGCAGAAGCTTCCTGAAGCTGCTGTCGGAGTTGTTTAGAGCTGATGGATGCAAGCAGTGATGTCACTCCGTGCATTGGGATTACTGTACCATGTTTATGGCGTTGTGGAGGGATTGCTGCTGAGTGCGTGTAAAGACAGGGCCTAAAGTTCATGAGTGGTGAAGAGGTACCGCGTGGCGGGACAGCATAGCACAGTACTCAGATGTGGGAGAGTGCTACGATTTTGAACTCCGCAGCATTCTTTTTGCCTATCATGATTTTGTCGCACGTTCAGTTCTGATTAACAGTGAAGAAGGTGCTACGATCCATCGAAATGCCAGTAATTTTAACTATATATGTATATATATATATATATTTCTGGTAACTACAACTTTTTTGTGGCCAGAATGACTCAGTCGGTATAGCGACTTGCTACGGGGACGGACGGACGGATCGGGGATCGAATCCCGGTGGAGACCAGATTTTCCGTCCCGTCCAGACCGGCCCCGAGGCCCACCCAACCTTCTGCACAACAGATACGGGCTCTTACAAGGCGGTAAAGCGGCCGGGTTATGATGCAGTTCTTCTAGCGCCGAGGCTGCAGATGGGTTGGAACTCTATAACTCTGCGTCCCCTCTGCGTTTGCACAGGCGTGTCGTGGGGTGACCTTTGCAACTGTTTTTGTACTCATGTCGCTCTTACCCTTATCAGTATATACAAATCGACAGGGCGTAACACTGCATAAGACTTCATGCTCGGCGTCGGTCATTGGCTGAATTCGACGTGTCATACGGATTGCTCCGTAAGTCCTGAAACGCATGTGCTCTGTAAGTACGAGATATCAGAACAAGTTCAAGAACGAACCGTCACTGCCTAAAGTATAATAATATCACAAACAACAAGCAGTTCACCTTCGTATTCAGGAAAATTCGAGGACGTTGGCGCATTGTGGTTGCCACGGACGATGCACCTATTGAACACAACAGTTGCGCTCAGGTGCAGTAATCTCTATGGTTTTATATTTATGGAACATTCTATGGAAGAATAACACCATGGCTGTTTCAAAGTATATATGGTTGCAATAAATACAGTTATTTTAATAACACATCTGTTGTATATTTTATGTGGGATTAAGTAACAAATAGTGTGACGCAGCAGAACTGTGGTGTCGGATAAAGTACAGAAGAGTCGTGGCCTAGAATAGGACACTCCTTTTTCCTTGGGCTGAAGGCAATGAATAGAGCTATGCAGTCTGTCACAGTAATCGTCTGTCGGTCCAAATCCCCAAAACCGTGTGCTAAAGGTACTGTTACGATATTCTGTATGCGTGACAAGAACTATGGTGGGCATTTCTGTAGCTCTGATGGAATAGCGTACTTGTACTTAGCGTGTTTGAATGTAAGAGATATAAGAGAGTAGATTTGTTATCAGCAGGATGGAGTAAGTTATGCAAACAGGAGATTTTTAATTTGTACTTTTATCAAGTATGAAAAGGGAGATCACTGAAGGGGAATGGTATGGGTTGGGCATGTAGCACGTATGGGAAAGGAAGAAATTCTCACAAAATTTCAGTCACAAAACCAGGGAGACCTAGGCGTAAAAGAATTATAATGTCCATTTTGATTTTAAAACGAATATGGGATGGTGCTGACTGTATGCTTCTGGCTGAGGAAAGGGACCGGTGGCGGTCCGTTGTGATTGTGAGCACGGTACTGAAACGTTGCTTCGAGCAATTCGTTTATCATATAAGCGTATATTAGCTTGTGAAATCTGCGTTCTTCTGGGATATTACGCAGCGCAGACTGGTAATCCTTTTCCGACGTTTCGGGGCAACGTATCGGTCCCATCTTCAAGGGTCAAGAAGTCCAAGAAGAACGCAGATCTCATCAGCATCGCGGCGGAAACCTCAAATCAGGGTATATCAGCTTCTCAAGAAATCTGTCTGTCTGTTTAATATTTACACGTCACCGACGGTTTCCGACGTATCCTTTGGCCTACATCTCACTAGCACGCTGGAGCTAATTCACACATGCTTGAAGTTCCCATACCTTAACCTTTTAAAGCCTAGCGGTAACTTTACGTACTACCAGGTTTAACATTAAAAAATTCTACGTGGTGCCCACATTGCGTTTATGTGTTTTGTACGGATCTCAGAACAAACAGCAACTTTTGCCTTATAAAACATTAAGAGACTGGTTTTTATAACCGAAGTGGAGAGTGTTTACAGCGCGGTACGCACTGAGTCCTTATATAAAACAGATACGCTTCTTCTTTAAAGGGTTAATACTCCTACACTCTAAGTGGACGTTTCTTTCCACTATCCTATTTCCTCCTCCTCAGTGTCCTTTCCCTCAGCACATATCCCAAGAGGCTGTAATTTAGACTCGAAGAAAATGTTTTGTACTTTTCCCTTTTCTGTCTTACACTACACCGGGCAGGGTATCTGTTCTGTTAACAGAAGAAAACGAAAATTGAAGTTGAGAAGATCCAGTTTGGTTCTTCTCACAGTCCCTTCCGCTCGCTAACCCGCACATTCTCCCCCCGGAATAGGGGTATAGTTGGAAATCGATTGTGTTTGCTGGGTTTCTACATCACAGGAAAACAGTCCGTGTCCACTGTAAAGATAAAATTGTTAATGCTGTTTAGGGAAATAATCGCGATTTTTTGACAGCGTCATTGGATAATATAAATAGTGGTCAGCGTGCCAAATGTAACGTTTTAAATGTTAAGTTTGTTATTGCAGGCCCTTAAAGCGAACCCTATACAGGCGTGTAGAGACCCTGAGGGTTCCAGCAGGTTGAAGCTGCCAGATTTCCAGACGGTTGGCACAGGAAGGTGGTAATATCAGCCCTACGCACCTGCTGCCTTTACTCCTCTGGAGATATTCCTGGTAATCATTTCTGTTAGAGGTTGTGTCGACCCCAGGGCCATAGTGCGTCCTTCTGTACTATTGCACTATTTTGCCACTCGAGTAATCCCTTTTGTTTCTCATTACACAGCAAACCGTTTGCACATGACATTCATATAAGTGGCTGGTTGAAATTTGGCACATAGCTTCAGATTGCCATTTAATTTCTTTAATCCTTAGATGTATTATTTTTTTTCACATGTGTACCCACTTACGGGTCTGCTTGAGGTTTTACAACCCGAGATGTGCTACAATTCAGAAGCTGAGAGGAAACAAATTACGTAGTAATTAATGATAGTATGAAGAGTTTTAGTGTTTATAAAGTAGGTCAAAAGCTCACTGGTGTATTAGGAGTTTCCCGGCACGTGCAGGCTAGCGAAACAAACAAGATGTACTAAATTGTTCTAGGCGCGGCCAAGGCACAAGTCGCGATGGTGGGCGTGCGTCTGTTCCTCCCGAGCGGGTTCAATTTTTTTTGTAAGAAATAGGATTGCAAGTTAGGGGTGGGCGCTTGCTACACATGCCTGAAAATTTTGTATTCTTCCTCCGTACAGAATTTTTATTGCATTTATTTCTGTAAGTTACAGTTCTTTCCGCACATATTAGAAATCGCGTGTTTCCCCGCAGTATCATTCTGTTAAACTCTTTCTCTTTCTTATCCCTATTGCTTTTGTTACATCTTATTTTCTAACTCGTTTTTCCATTTTGTGAAACTGAAAAATTTTTCTTACATACCCGTTTGTCTTTCTCTTCATCATCATTTTGCCCATACTTGATTTCTTGCACTTTCCTTATTGCTATTAATTTTTCATTGCATTCACTTCAGATCTGCCTCTCTTACCAGTCTTTCTCTTTATTTTTTGCTATTTTCTGTAACTCTATCATTTTTCTTATTCTGGTAGTTTTTGTATGATCTTACAATGCACTCCTTTTCTCGCTTTCATGCCTTCCACTCCGTCTGGCCTTTCATGATCCCACCGGTTAGTTGTCTCTCCCGCTCTCAAATGTGGTGAAGCACCACAGGGCACAATAGATTGGTGTCTTCACGGGTGAGGAGAGACGGTTCTAAGAGCTTCCCGTATCAAAGAGACTGACGTATTTCCGGGCTGTAGGAGTGGCTGGACCGAGTCTTCCGTCTTTAGGTAGCGCTGCATGTCCACGAATGGCATTCTGCTTCCTTTAATGACGTCTATTCACGGTTTAGACGAAACTTTCTCTCCTATAGTAGCGTAGCGAAGACGAGTGTTGCGTAAAACCTTGGAGAAAATGTAAAATATCTGTATTATTAAAAATAACATTGAAATGACTTAGGAAAATAAGCGTTTCACTGCAAAAGAATTAATTTAAATTTAACTGTAGTACAAGTTTCGCATTTTAACTGCTTCGAAAGCAGTACTTCATGTACGTCTTAATATACTGTAAATAATAAAACACATAGACACGAAGAGATAAGCGTGTGAGTGGCGAGAAACAGAACTACGAAAGGAGAAATAAAAAGAAAGACTAAGCTGAAATTTTACGAAGTTTTGACAGTTCCAAGTTATTGTAGGGAAACAGGACACAGGCTAAGAAGAATAAAATTTTTTTCTGTGGCTGTGGAGGGGTGAGGGTGTAGGTGCTGAGAAGTAGGTTCTTGAAATACATAAAATTTTAAAAGTAAACCGTATTAGGTAAGACTGACATTAATAAAAATTAATAATACTTTTTGGAGAGGAAAGAGCTTAGAAAATGCAGGCTGCAGGAATTGAGTTCTTAAGAGGTGTTGAGAAATAGGTAATAGATACAAGAATTAAAAAAGACGGCGTAAGAAATGATGTAGATATATGTTGAATAAGTGGAAGCCTGGGCATTTGTGTAGAAAAAGATATCATTCAGGAAACAGACAGTAGCAGACCCCTACACCTTCAGCTTAGTTACAGTACAAAGTACTGACACCAACTTAGCTCTTCCTATACTTACCCATAGCGCCTTGGGGACTTGCAGCTAAATGGAGGTAAACCTCACGTATCGTTATCTTCCGAATTAGGTGAAGGTTTAGTATTAAAATCAGGTCGCTTTATGCCAGCGGGATGTGTCTCCTTTGCACACTGCATATGACTTTAGGTGGGCCACAGATCCGGTATGGACGCGGCGTGGAGGAAAGATATTTCTGCCTGCGCTTGTAACCGAGTTTCAGTCATTCGTCCTGTAACCTGTCACTGAAATGACTGAGCAACTTGGCTGTATTACCTGTCAAATATCTTAAGGGACGTGCAAAAATAATAGATGATGAATGACCATGATTCCTTAGTGCTGGAGGGAACATTTGGTTATTTCTCGTGACTGTTACGACGAATTAATCTATAAAAATGAAATCTGAGGTTCTAACAGCTGTGCTGCTGAAGATCCAGGTCTTCTGGAATATTATTCCATGCAGACTGGTAAACAGTACTAAATTTCTAACAATCACTAATTGTACCCTTGCGAATAATTCGCACGTAGAAAAAGTAAAATAAAGGATAAGCAAAAATTACAACGTCTTAATCTTAATAAAGATTAAAAATTGTACTTGCTAATGCCTGATGGTGGGCTGTTTTTTCCGGAGATAAACGTATCAGAAGCAGCCACGTTTAAATAAGGACCAAAACGTTGAAATCGACAATTGTGCCTTAAGCGGAAGCCAAGGGAAGCACATGAAATATGTTAGCCTCCCTTGTCTTCCGCTTGAGGCAGCACTGTCAAATTTTAAAGTTAGATTTTTTGCTGTAAAACTTTTTTGAGAAGGAATTAATAAAAACAAAGAAAATTGCCATCAATGCTGAAGCATAAGCATTTTAAAAGCTTATGTTGAAAAGATCCATTCGGTAGATCAGTAGATTATGATGTTCCAAAGAAACCTTGCCGCATTAATACATATCATTATTTCCTTATCTTCAGAGTGTAGCAGCCCACTTTCTGAACTATGTAAATATCTGCCGGTCGAAAAGTTTTAAAAACCATAAGAACTGAATAACCCTCAGCACCGACGCGAGAATATTTGACTGCTTGACAGTTAAGATGGAGGCAATGTGGTCTGTCGAAACGTCGGTAACTGTGTACCGATCAACACGGCAGAACACCTCAAAAGACTTTAATCTCACAAATCCTTGTCAGTGATGTAACTGTCACGGAGGACTGAACTCTCGCCTTAGGTATTTGTGGACTGGGCATTTCGAGAAATTATTTGAAAAGCTGCTGCTGTTAGAAACTTAATGTGGTAGATGTAGAAGGTAAGTGCTGGAGAGGGGTAGAAACAAATGGAAGAGATGTTAGGTAAAAGGGAAAATATCGGGAAAGAAAACTAATGGAGGGAGAGAAGTGAGAAGACGTACAGACCCAATGTACTACTTACAGGAATTGGTGGAGTCCAGAGACAGGGTTGATGGAGGCACGCAATGAAATGTACGTCACTTTTAAGGACCGGCAAGGGTGTATTTGGAGAATGAGTGAAATTTTGTGAATAAGCACCCTCATTGCAGGGGAGCAAGCAGCAGTCAGTTCCATAGATACGCAGTCTCCAGATGTTGATGTTTTCGATTGCGGTATCCTGAGATGGGATTCTTTGCAGTTTGGTGGATGGGTACCAACGGGTTGGAGGAACTGACGGCCTCAGTCGTCAAGGTGGATCGAGGCTCTAGGTTCTTTCGGAGGTTTCGTATTATTATTATACAAGTCTACACGGCGTCACATCCCAGTGAACTGTAATCTTCATAGTCACCAGGAAGACAGACTTAAACCTGGCTGCAGCTCAATTATTCAAGAAATTCACTTTTTATGAAGCACGAAGATTCTTGGTGTATTCAAACATTCACCATGAGACATTGATATGAGGCACATAAATCTGACCCATATATTAAAATACGGGTTCAATAAGAATTTTTTTAACAATATGATCAATTGTACGCTCAAACGTCAAATACTTCTGGTTCGTTCCTTTTTCTGTTTCGACCCACACCGTGTATGTATTTTCTTCCTGCCTTCTACATGTCCAGTTCCATGTCGTTTTGTTTCTTACAGTGCAGATGTCCTTTTCAACATACCGTTCTTATTTTAAAGCAGTCCATTCTGTTCATTTTAAAAACCAGCTAAAGTATGCTGAACTGCATCCGTACTGTTCGCACATGTAGCGTGTCTCAGCTAGGTTCAGTCTGTAGACTGATGGTCTATATAGTTCCTTGTACATTAAAATGGTACGTATACATTATGTCTTCACACCAGCATAAAAGAGTTGAATATAAAATTTAGTTAAACTTCTGTTATTGATGTGTCGTAGTTTATTTCGTCTGTACAAATGTGTCTGTCTGTCTGTCTATCTATCTATCTATCTATCTATCTATCTATCTATCTATCTATCTATCTATCTATCTATCTATCTATCTGTCTGTCTATCTATCTATCTATCTATCTATCTATCTAATCTATTTATCTATCTTGTGTTTGATTCAGTGTGGACTTTGTCGTTGCATGACTTCTGTTGCGGTGTGTACGGGAGTCAAACCTTTATTGTTCTTAGTCATACCAGTCTATACATAGATGGTACATGGGAGGGGAAGTGCAATGCCAATAGTGAAGCTAGTGGAAATGATAGATTTCATTTGTATCATAGTAGAACGGCGGGTTTACTGTAAGTTTAGAACTCTTGGAAGAAGCATGCTAAGAAAGGGAAAAGAAAAAGAGAAAAATACTGTTCTTCCGTAATTAGAAAAGAATTCTTGCCAGTATTTAGGAAGTTACCTAATCGAGGAATTAAATTCCAGTTGTCTTGGAATAGTCCTGGTTTCCTATGATTTAAGTAGTTAATCTGTATGTGTATATTTGGTCTTTCTGTATGGGTGTCTTTTGTCTGACGAGAATTTCTGGGATCCTGAGTCTTTTAGAAGCTCTCGTTCTATATGAATCAAAGACAAAAAGGTGCGTCTTCAGCTGAACAAGCTGTATAACTGGCTTTTGTGTAGCCGCGTACTGCAGTTATTTCCACATTGGTCACGCCGAAGTGTTTTGTCTCTGCTGCAAGTGAGCGCGGGAAATTCTCTTCAGTACTGAGGGGGAGGCGACGGACGACTTCGATTGTGCCAGCACTACTGAGTTTCCTTTACAAATGGGGTTTAGAGGCGCTGGCCATCTGAAAGAATTAACTCTGTTCAAAGCAGAGGCTCAGTGGATTAAAGGTGACGTCGCAGAGTCGGAAGTCAGAGGAGTGTAAAGTCGTATTTTGATATCTGCCAGAGCCTTCAGAGGTATCAGGTGAAGTCCGTTGAAGCAGCGGGTGAATGACAGTTGGTCCCGCAGACAGACAGTGAGACAGAACTTAAAGGTGGCGAGGTTGCGGGCTTTTCTGCGCACTAGCTTCTTATTTCACTTCACATGTCGTACAATTTATGATACCATAAAGTGTCAATCGACTTCTTCTACCTTGCCACGGTATGGATATTTCGGCCGGTTCCGACGGTACTCAGAACAGCTACCTCCGTAATTTCCTAGCCCTTCCTAATGGACAACAACGTGTAGGTTTATAGTCAGTTTTGTTTGGCAAATTTTATTCCCCCATTCTGTCACGTGCGCTCTCCACTGCATCCGGTAACCTTGTGTTAGTAGTTTCCTCTTTACTGTTGTCACATTACCCACTTGGAGTTCTCCTCGTTAGTAGCGGGTCTGACTAGTAACCTGTATTTGCTCCACACAAATAACACTACGAGAAAATGAAAATCATATATGGTAAAACGTGTCTCCGTTTCATGTAAATTGAAATAAGATGTGTCCACACAGAGAACGTAGACGATTGCTGACTATAATATAATTTTATGAACTTCAATTAGCAGGAGGGCTGATACCAAAAAGAAATCCGTTCAAGATTTTTCGAAAAAAATTATTCGGCACCATAGAAATATAACCACTTAAGGTGATAAATACCTTTGACTAATACGTGCCTCTGTGCCCGGTATTCAGTCTCCGATCTTTATATACGGACTGCATTAATTTTTTTTCGGTGTAACATAAAAGGTTCGGACCATGTTCATGTTTAAAACTTTTGATATGCAATAACGTTTCGTATAGAATTGATAAAAATTTTATGATCTGCCTCCCCACCACAGTTCATAGTCTTGGCCCTGTGGTTTATTATTTACCACGGTAAAGAGGAAAGTAAGTAGAAAGTGAAAATGAATTTCGCTGTCGCCATGTTTTGTATTCGTTAGAAGAGAGATGGACGGAAAAGGTTTTGTGCCTTTCGAAGGTCTATTGCCACCTAAAATTTGAATAGTGGTTTGGTGTATTTTCTACCTTACAATTTCGCACGGTCATCTTCTTTCATTACTGTTATAAAATTAAAGTTGCTGGGAATATGGTAGTGACCCCTTAGGCGTAAACTTCTTGTAGTGTTTCATGAAAACTTGACTGCTGCTCCTAAATGAATTAGGACGAGGAAATCAGTTGGGCACGTGGATATAACGCATTTCTGTTTCCTTAAGCGCTATGGAAAACATTTTGAAAATTGCGCGTAATAAACTTTGCTTTTGATGTCACACGTGAGTAGACGCGTTTCGTGGTCTAATGCTATGGAATGTAACAGGTCTTCATCTTCCGACACCAGCACCAGAAGTTTGAGCTCTACGAAAATTATTCTTGCAATATTGAAACTTTCAGTGGTCGATGGTGAAAATAAATTCCCGCTGCGTATATCTGACTGAATTGAGTAATCTCAGGCGAAGCAAGCGTATCAGAGTAACCAGATTTTGCGCAAAGTCGGCAGTATTTAAAAATCCAGTTTGTTTAATCCGGTTACAACATGTGCGCTAAATTAACCGCCTTGATTATGAAGGCGAAACTGTCATTTCGCATGTATGACGTATGCACAGTTAATCTTCTCTCAACCTGAGTATGCGTCCGAGGGTATATAAAGAAAAATCCTGCTTTAGCTATGTCCACGTCTCATCTTCACAACTTTGACATTTTCCTAGCCTTTCCTTTCGATCTTCCAAATTGAGCTTTTCCAGCAGATTGCCTCATTACAGGTACGTTCACATGCCTTTTGTTTCCCATTCTAGCTACATGGACAAAATACACATTCTTATATTTCACTATTCTGACAATAATGTCGGTAGGAAGAGAATCATGTAAATCAATAATTTCTTCGTTGTGTAATATCCATAACTCCTCACTTGAACTTTCTTACTTGAAATATTTTTCAGAGGCCTTAGTTTTGTATCCTTTACTTAAACTAAGAAGTTAAACACGGCATCATTTCAAAAGAGCTGACGCCATCTTTGTCCTGAGCCTCACCGTTTCCATAGTTCCAGCAAAGATAACCATTTCCGCAGTGAATAATTCGTATTTCTTTTTCTCCTATTTTCTTTTTATGTTTGTTAATGTTTTTCCACAGATAGTTAAATTTCGAACCTTTGTTAAATGACTTATATTACATACGGGTGTATTATTACAGTGTTGCAGGTTTGGTTTCGCGTTGTGTTCCTACTTTTAATTCTGCCGATGTGTCGGTCTATTTATACATCTTTGCCCCATTTCTTCTTGTACAAAAAACAAGCATGTCTGGATACCTCAGAATTTTATGTAAGGAAACTCTATTTCAGCGGAAAGACTTTGCCAGTGTAATGATCGTTTTAAGGACAGGATTAGGTCCCATAATTTCTGTAAAGTAATGGACCATGTCCTGAGAACATAGTGAAACAAAGAAGTGTCTAAATGTTGCATATAAAATGTAGATTTTTAGTGATAACAAGGCATGCAGCTTAGAGTAAGAGGTTTAGTACATCAAAAACGTCTTTATAGATTTTAACGAATATTTGATATTGCATGCATTGTGAATACGCAGTTAACATAGAGATTTCTTAACTCAGGATCACACTACTTGCGTTTATATTATACGCACTCTATTTTCTACAGTTTGCGTTACATCACTGGCCATAAAGACACACAAAAACCTCAAAATTTCGAAGCCCGTTCGAAATCAAACGTGCATTTTTTTTGTTTCTTGAATTTGCTTTGGAATCGTACATCTGTTCGCTATAGAGACAGATGCGTTCTGTATAGAGAGGCAACTGTTTAAATGTGTAAATTGCATCCTGTTGGTGGGTGCATGGATGACTTTTTTTTCTGATCTTTGAAATTTTACAGCAATACATTGAAGGAGAGGAGATCCATTAGTTCTTGCAGAACTAACCGTTTTATGTTAGAAGTTTAATAATTTATGGGAACTTTCCTGGTTACTGGTACCAGTAAGTAAAAACGTGAACATATATTAGCATTCATATTGAGGTTTGTGTAGGTAAAAATGGGATCTACCTTCTGCGTGAATATTTATGAAAGAAGTAACTTTTAGGTAAGCATATTTTATGTAACAGAAAAGTTAATCCAGAAATTACCAAGAAGAATGGGAGTAATGGCAATGAAGGTAAAATGTTAAATAAAATATCAGGTACGTTGCGAAACGGACAGCATAAAGACCTGGGGAAAGGATGAAGGGTTGCTGTGGGGTGCGGACGTTCGGTGCCTATCCAAAACTAGCAATCTACTCTTAGGTCCAATCAGGTAAGCGGATAACTTTAGTATGCAGCCCGCTTGCTTACAAGGTTTTATTGCAGTGTGTATTTCAAGCATTATTAAACTAAAATGCCTAAGAACAGCTTATGCAGACAAGCATCAGTAATTATTCAAATCCTTTAACAGTGTATTTAATGTGAATTAGCCTGAATATATAAATGATGCGCTTCTTTTCAGTTTACGGATTAAGCAGTATGATATAACCCAGTATACATAGTTTAATACTTCTCCGTCACATGCAGTGACAGTAAGGGGTTTTAAGATATGTAAAATAAAGGTAACTTTTCCTCTAGCCACGCCTTGAAGGAGTATAAGGGGACAATAATTATAGCATCACGCATTCTTAACCTCGGCACTAGATGGAGGTGAGTGGTGAGTCCCACGCCTCTATCGCTTTACTCCCGGGAACGAATCTTGGTGCTGACTGGGTTGGAGGCTGGGTGGGCCGAGAGCCGGTCATGAAGTTCTGGAGGAAAGGAAAATTATTTGTCCCTAGGGGGAGTCAAACCCCAGACCGTCCACCTCTAGGGTTGCTTATACTGAAGTTTCTCGCATTGCATTTTGCGCCGCATAGTTACACGGAATTTAAATATATCACTAACAAGCATTTAAAATAATAAAACCTTGTCATGAATATGTAGTGACAAAATACTGAATAGTGTACAGAAAATATTAAGAGAGGTAATTAGCAAGTGTAAAATTCTTTGAGGTATTTTAATACAAGTACTTACACATGCATTGAAATTTTGTGTACAGTGGAAAAATTCCTTCTTGGTTAGCCTCATCAGTAATAACATACATGTCTCTGGGATTTGTGGTATTCAACCGTCGACTTGCTCTGTCAAGAGTGTATTATTCCATTTGCATTGAAAGACCAGAAAATCAAGACTAATGAAAAAAATTGTAAGATATGACTTGCTTGTAGAACACACATCTACACTTGCGTATTACAAACTACCCCTTTCTAACATATTTCCATACTAAAATTCCCTACTTCTCTTCACGCAACCCTGATGCCTGTTCCACGACCCTCATTCTCCTTGATTTGATTCGTACGTCACCCGTTGTGGAGAATGCAGATTGTGGGCTCCTCGTTATGTAGATTTATCAATCTCCCTGTTGCTTCGTACTTGTAGGCCAACATACAGGGAGTTATTTTTAAAGGAGGACAGAGCGGAACTGCGTACCGCAGAAGGACCAGGCGTCATCTGTCGCTATGCAGCAATGATGTCGTCCACTATACGGCGAGAAGTTATGGGGAAAAAGAAAAAAACTTGTATAACACACTTTGTTAATGAGCGAGTTCCACTTTAAGCTGAACAATCTGTATTTTTTCCCGCACTTCGTATCTACTACAACGCCCTCGGAGTACATATATTCATAGGTGGCATTATTTGTATTGTCTGCTTGAACTATCGTCCGCTGAGCTAATTACAGTACCCTCTGTACGCCACATAACACAAACCGACATAAACATTGTGTACCGCGAAAATGATATACCCCGCCGCGTCGGTTCATGCATCAAGTCTGAGCTGTGCTTTACTTCAAGCATTTTTTTTTTATTCTGCTGTCAGAAGTTCTAGAGCACTGTTTGTGCCCATTTATATTCATTTAACACTGTTTCAAGCACGGGATACGGCTCACCATAACATTACAGAAATTTCGCCACAACATTATGCAAATTATTGTTTGCAAGAAATTACTTATTTTTACACCAGTGACACTGATATAAATAAAAACAGAATACACGTTACTTGTTTTTTTATTCCTGAAAAATAGACGCAGTTAGTTCAGATATCTGGTAATTAGTGCACGTGTTTTAACGGAAATAATCCGTACTTTTCGGGATGTGTCGTTAACCTTGCCCAGTATCATATATGCCAGTACAAACTCTGTAGACATAAAGATAGACGTCTTGGCGGTTATTGGATTGCCGCTGACCTAGCATGTCTTAATGTTATTCGAATTGTTTTGGGCTTACCTGCACAGAGGAAAATGAACGGCCCTCACATTCTGATACCATTCTGACATCCGTGTTCATATGTTTGAAATTCGGTACCAAGGAAATGGATTTAAGGAAATCATGAAGCTGTAAATGCTTTCTGAATTTTCTTCATATTTTATCTAGAAGTACAAGCTTGTGGTGTTGCAATAACTTTTTGTTTCTGGCCCCATCCAACTACATTTTGAACCACGTGACAAAATTGTTATCGAACTTGACAGGAACAGCAGCCCATTCTCAGCTACCTGGCGCCTCAACCATTTCATTCCCGATGTCATTTTACAGGTTCCTGTCGTTGATATGCATAAATGTATTGCATACAGAAGCATTTGGTTTGTACACTTTTTCCATCTTCTAGTATTTTGACCACAGTGTATTTCGAAAATTCAATTTCTTGCCGTCCTCAGGTAAAATAATGCCGATGCTTCTACTCATTTGGCTCCGGTAAAAAAGCTAATCTAAATAACTGGTTCAGAGATGGAAAACCGTTTTAATTTTTAACGTGAATATTAGAACAGTTTGGTTTTCCGAAGCGTTGCATTTTCTACAGAGTAGGCGACTTGATGATGATGATGATGATGATGATGCACGAAAGTCCAGATACCGAATGCTCCAAACAGTAGTCAGTATACAGACTACCAAACTCTGTGGAGTAGATTATTTATTGATGTTATGACAGTTTTGGTAAAGAAAACTTCATGCTTGTTGAGCAAAGGAAGTTCAGATGGCCAAGCCACTGAACCCATCCTGGACCACTTGAATGTCGTCCTAACCTTCATAGAAACTTCCTTACGACACAAATATTCTCATCCTTTCATACCTTCCGACTGAAATTTAGTAGATCTGTGTATTTTCCTTTTTCAATGCGTACTGCTGTCCTGGTCAGGTATCTTGATACCTGTCAGCGCGGAGGTGAAGAGGCAACCTGGTCAGGGGGGAAGCACAGCGCACGCAGCTTCAACCTTTTTCTGTCCGTTTCAAAAACATTGTCTGATAACTAGCAGGACTCTGCAGTTTCGCCTACGCAATGGAGCGAAGTGCAGTGTCAAAAATTTCTTCGAGGGGGCCTTGTGATAGGACACAAATAATTTAACCTTAACATTTGTGATTTAGTTAAGACAGACAATGTAATCGTTCTGCCAACAGATTAGATGTTTCTGGAAAATGTATTACGTTGCCTGGCCGTGCCGACGACAGCGAAGCAGCGACGGGACCGTGCCAACTACCGCTGTGTGCAGTGTTAGGTATCTCACGTGTCATGTTATATGAATATCTCTGTACAGGAGCCGGTGTAGCTCAGTCGTTATTGTGACTAGGCTGGACGACTTCCCGTCAAGTGTAAGAGACATTCCCTACTTGAAGACGTAAAGAACGGCTGTGGGGCCCACCCAGTCTTCTATTCAACTTGTAGCGGAGGTTTCTTCCCAGAGGTAAAGCAATAGAACTGACAACCCACCTTCGTCCAGTGCCGAGGTTAGGAATGATTGGAGCTGTACCTCCATTTCTCCATATTGTAGAATGGTGCTTAAATAAGCCAAGCGACAACTTTACACTAACGTCAATTTGACTTTGGTAATAGATACTCGATATTGGACTTTGTTACGGCCTATTTTTGTGGAGTGTGAAAGTGTAATAGAGCAGCCGAGCGGGATTTAACCTTTCGTCTCCTGCATAAGTATTGAACTTTTCCTGGTATGTAAATTAAATTCTAAATGACGAGGGGTTAGGAGATGTGTTGCGATATTCACGCTCCATTCACCTTTACTGTCGTGGAGTGGGGGGGGGGCCCCCCCGGCTTCGTCTGTACCATACTTAAGCTCACGGAGTGGTTCTGCAATGATGAAGAGAAAATTCACAGCGCTGTTCTAGAGTAAAATTCTATCCATGACGTTTCAGCTGACTGAGTTATCACCACCTCGAATTTCTATTGTAATGAAACGAATAATTCCACGCAAAACTTGCGAGTATGCAGCAGTTCGTATCCATTATGTTCAAATGTGAAACATTTTCAATAGAATAGTTACTCTGGGTTGACACTGTGCCGAATAAACGGGTTTCCGAGAACACTGAAGTTGTCTGGTTCACATGTAATACACTGAAACTTTAACTCAACGCCGAACTTTTGCAGCACATCACTTGCATATCGATAACGCAACAGGCCAGAATACTCAGTACTGTATTCGTGTGCACTCAGAACTTAATGTACTTTCCTACAGAAATGAAGGGCAGACACACACACACACACATACACACTCGCACTCCCACACTCAATCACTCACTCACGCACTTCGTTCTTTTGTTAAAAATAAATCTTTGTATTTTTTGAGTATATAAACGCTTTAAAAAGGCGAGAGAGAGGCGTAAAATACAAGAGGAGATGAATGGGAGAAGTGAGAACCACTTTCTTTGGGGATGAGAAAAAGCATCACTTTGTTAGAATTTTCCCTGACTTCGCACACTCCTCCTTCTGCTAGGTGTAGCATGAAAATGAAGGCGAGGAAATGGTGAAGGCAGAAGCTTGATGAAGGACCGCGTACTTTTTTTTTTGTTTTGCTGATTAATGTTAAAGTTCGTAGTTTGGAAAAATAATGTGGTGGTCTTTAAAGAAAGATAATTAATTTTGATGAATTTAAGTCGATAAGGCTGCATGAGAAGCGAATAATAGACCCTTGATACTTTGCAGTCATCTCTATATTTGCGTGAAGAGAGACGAAACCAAGAAAACCCGTCTTGACGTGATTGGTCACATGGCATTACGGACACGTACTGGCTTCTTGCCAGCAGTCCGGCTAACAAAGATGGAAATCCCCGAACCAGATGCGAGTTTTTCCTTTATTAACGATTTAAATTTTTTGTATAAAATGGTTTGTATGCCCCCCTCCCCACCAGTTCGCTTGTATGCCTTTGTGGTTTGCACGGGGACAACTTCGCTGTATTTAATTTATTTCAATTTACCTTTACTTAGTAATTTTCAGGGAAATCTTATTGGTTTTGCAAGATCTGGGTTGAATTACGTTGTGGATCGGATGCCATGTTTCTCTGAAATGTCAGCCAAATTTAGAGCACGATGCACGGCGATGTATTCCAGAAGACAGTAACTTTCTTATAAAATCTGATTTGAGCTTCTTCTAAATGATCGATTTCACTAGTTCGAGACGAAAGAAAAATTAATTTAGCGCAACGCGCATTAATGCAGAAATTGGTTCAAAATGTAACAGAAACGTGTTGAGCCTTTCGAAAATTAAATGTGATGACATTACGCGGGTTTGTGTGTGTGTGTGTGTGTGTGTGTGTGTGTGTGTGTGTGTGTGTGTCATATTTTGCTTCCACGTTAGTACCTTTATTTTGCGCTTTTCCTGCAAAAAGTCTGGGTAGGGTGTAGCTACTTCATAAAGTATTGCATAACATTCCTGACGGAATTCTTTGCATTTTATTAAGTTCATTATTCGTTTCGTAGTCCTTCCCTCTGCTACCTACTTGTTCACAGTAAATGTCGACGTTGTTTTTATTTTCACTTGATTACACTCAGACACACCACAGTCGGTAGGACTCCTCCGGACGGGGGATCGGCCCGTCGCAGAGACCTCTACCTGACAACACAGACACTCACAAGAGACAAACATCCATACCCCCGGCGAGATTCGAACCCACATCCCACCAAGCGAAAGGCCGCAGACCTACGGCTTAGACAGCGCGGCAACTGGGATCGGCTAAGTTCATTATTACCTTACTTAAAGTAGCGGTTGCACTTCGTCAGTAGGACTAAAAGACAGAGTGTCAGACTGCCCTTACAGAAAAACGTGTCCTACATTATTTCACCAAAATTTCATTAACTGTTTGTGATGTACGCGTGGCCATAATTGAGCTGGTTAACGTACTAGAAAATCGAGATTGCCCAACAAACTTTTGTAGGTAGTTCCTATGTTAAATTTGAAGGAAATCTGTCCAAAATTTAGGCCCAAGTACCTGCTCACAGGCAGCGCGACGAAGGCGTGCATGACCTCTGCATAAAGTGTTCTAGATTTATAAACTTTTCCCTGTCCACGTCATGAAGGAGTATTGGGGTGGGAGTGGGTGGGTGGGGGGCACAATTACAGATCCACTGATTCTTAAGCTGGGCACTAGATGCAGGTGAATGGGTAACTTCACGCCCGGCCGCCTTGTCCCCTGCAAAGAACCCTGTCACGCACTGAGTAGGAGGCCTGGTGGGCCACAGAACCGGAATGAACGTTCTGGGGAATATTCAGGATTCGAACCCCGGACCGTCCAGTCGCTATACCGGTTACGGTACCCGGCTCCTTGATTTGTAAAGAAAGCTTAATAATGCATGGTGTTAATTGACTGGACGTGGATAGGAACACACACAATTCTCTATGGTCTGTAGCTTCGTGTTTTCGGATTGCAAGGGACACGGCGAACAGCCATTCTGTTAATATGCCTTTGTGCGTATCACTTGAACACGTCATTGGCAGTGGCAGTTTTGAAGTGTTTCAGTGAATTTTGTTGTTTTTCCTTTGCATGAAGTATGCAAATGAATTCATAATTGGGAAGTGGCCTGCCCGTCCATTATGTTCCTCTAACTACAAACTGATGCCGTTTAATGAAATCCACTGTTGTTTGCTTACAGCAAATGCTGTGAGCACTGGTCTAATACGAACTGTGCCTTGCTTGAAGCTCTGATTGAGCAGTCGACTTTCTCATGAAGATTGAATTTGAAAACATATCTATTGACGCATTACATAGGGTAGTCTCAATACAATGGAGCAGGATCAGCGAAGGGTCTATAGTGACTAGGCTACAGGCTTGACGATGCGGAGATTCGAATTGTTGCAGCGCCGAAAGATGTTGCTCTTTTTTAAAACTTCTGGACCCTCTAGGTCCCACACACCCTCCTATTAAGTGGGTACTGGGGTTCTTTCCTCTGGGTAAAGCCGCCGGGGCGTGAAGTTGACAACTCACCCCATCTAGTTATGAGGTTCAGAATGAGTGGAGCTACATCTCTACTTCTCTTGTACACGTTGATAGTGTGGACGGGACATCTTTGCCTTTTACCCTTTATGTCTCATTAAAATATGCAGCTTTCATTCGAAATGTTTTTGGATATGATGTATATTCAAAGAATACCAAGAGAAATGTATATTGCGAGCTTTATTCGGTATGGTAAATATTTAACGATATATGTAAAAATCCATATGTAGGGACTATTTACAGTTGCCATGATAAACATTTTTCTGTATGATGAATATTTAAATAAACACATAAGATACCTTCGTCTGCATCTTTAATTGAAAAAAAAATGTCAATATGGTGAACGTATGAGGAAATTTAACGGGCTAGTTATGTCTCTAGATCTTCCACCACTCGGTACATTTTTCGAGGTGCTGAATATTTAAAGAAGCACGAAGGAGAATGTTTATTTATGAACAGCTGCCATTCGAACATCTTCTGATGTATTAAATATTTAAACAGCACATGGGAAAATGTTTGTCTGTACTTACGATCCGGATTTTTTTTTTCCTATATTTCTTGTATCCTGTTGGAGTGAAATATTTTTGGACTTCGCTAAGCTTTATTCACTTTGCAACAATAGTTCTGTGTGTGCAGTAATTGAAGGCCAAGACCACTGATGCATTTGGATAATATGTGTTAGTATTGGTTTCCAGTTTTGTTAGCCCAGTATTAGTAACTGAGAGAGGTCTGAGATCGAATTTCATGTGTTAGAGGAATGAGTTAATGCTCAGCCATGTGGGATAAATTTACTGAGTTCCATCTGTTCCAACGTAAATATTTGTGCAACCAACTACGACCCGAATACGGTGCATGGCGACCACAGCGTGACACAAAATTGAATTTTTGGAGTCCTTGTTGGTTTTGTAGGGTAAGGAAATGTTGATAGTATTTGAGTTAGTGTTACAGCGTAATGTAAAGATGAGAGTAAATACAGTTGTACCCTATTTTCAATTGTTGCTCTTCGAAAATAGGAACAAAATTCAGGTACATTCGCGAATAAACTATTCTGAGGCACGTATAGGCCCATAGTAAAGGATATTTTCTTAAATTATTTTCGGCTACGTACAGGCTTCTAAAGAGGGAACCTCTTATCTTCTTAGGTGTTTATCTGTCCCCTCATTCGTTGTGGACACCAGTAATAAAGTCTTTAATCAATGAATTTTAAGTGCCTTTCAAAAAATCTGAAATTTTTATGAAAATTGTGATGTCCCCTCGCCTGTAAGAGGGTCCAGATTTCCTAACTGATTTCGATCAAATTCGCAACGGAGAACAAGACATCCTACTCATTATCTTCACAGGTTCTAATCAAACTAGAAATGCAGCACTTATATACTGCTCTGATTACTGTGCCTTCCCTTCCGAGCGTATTCTCTAATTTCCTCTCTTTCTATGTGCGGTTTCCTTAAACATTCTTTCCACGTGAATTCTGTACGAGACGTTTCGCTACCAGTGCATTCCATGCCCCCATTTCCATTCCACGTAGGCCTACATTCTATGTCACGCTTTTCATTCGACATGTATTGAGATTTACGTGTTTCCTTCAGCGTGAACTTTATATTACATGTTTTCTTCCACGTATGTTTTCTGTCACGAGTTTTCTTCCACGTACATTCTGTATCACGCGTTTATTTCCTCTATATTCTCTGTAACGCATTTGCTGCCACTTGAAATTTGTACGTTTTCCTTCACGTGCCTGCTACATCACAGTTCTCCTTCCAAGTGAGTTCTACATCGCGTTTATCCTTCCAACTGCCTTTACATCGCGTTTGTCCTTCCAAATGCCTTTACATCGCGTTTATCCTTCCAAATGCCTTTACATCGCTTTTGTCCTTCCAAATGCCTTTACATCACGTTTGTCCTTCCAACTGCCTTTACATCGCGTTTGTCCTTCCAAATGCCTTTACATCACGTTTGTCCTTCCAACTGCCTTTACATCGCGTTTGTCCTTCCAAATGCCTTTACATCACGTTTGTCCTTCCAACTGCCTTTACATCGCTTTTGTCCTTCCAAATGCCTTTACATCACGTTTGTCCTTCCAAATGCCTTTACATCACGTTTGTCCTTCCAAATGCCTTTACATCGCGTTTATCCTTCCAAATGCCTTTACATCGCGTTTGTCCTTTCAAATGCCTTTACATCACGTTTGTCCTTTCAAATGCCTTTACATCACGTTTGTCCTTCCATGTGCTTTCTATATCACGCTAACGCTTCTCAGTGTCTTCTGTACCATGCGTCTGTTTCGCACGAATTTTACAACGTGCGTCTCCTTCCGCGTGTATTTTATATCAGCCGGTTCATGCTGTATGCTTTCTGTGTCACGCCATTCAGTCCACATGCGTGTACTCGTATTAAAGTGCGTGCGCTTTGGTGTTTCGCGACCTGTTTTGTGTTGTGTTAAAACACTTGTCTATATTAACATTCACAGCGCCTGTTGCTGACAGGCCTTCAATTAATTGTAACTACATTTGTGCGGCAAACAGTCATAACAGTCATAACTTGTGTCTCCTCTTATATTCTTACGGGAGTTTGGTGACCGTTTGTTCTCTCAGGGACAAGCTTTTCAATATAATGTTCCTCCGGTACGGATTAAATTTAGGGAAATGGAGATGAGAAGTAATGAGGAGAGAATGCGTTACACGAGGACTTTAAATACAGGAGTTAGGCTCATGTAATATTTTATGGCGTGGTAGGATGATTAAAACGGAGAGGTGAAAGTGGCGTGTTAGGTGGCTCTCTCATGTCCTGCTGTTGCTGCATACTTGTCTTGGTGATCGAGGAATTCCACGAACACGCAAACTGAAGCGCCTGGATGCATACCGACCATTCAGAGCAAGTGAGTGGCGGCCTACACCCACCGCTATGTATGGTAACTAAAGGGACGTCAGACATCTAAACAACTCAGTTTCAGAATCTTCACAGTTTCCATCCTGGACATTACAGCGTATTATTCTTTACTAGTCATTTATCGTATCGTGACACAATACATGTACTGTATATACTTCATTACATTTCTTAATTTAAATTAACCACTTGGTACAGGACACACTGTATTTTGGATTAGGCAGAGATTTGTGTGACAAAGATATCCTAATTAGTATCGTGCTATTAATTCTGTAGTGCGTTCGTAATGAAAACGCTGCCCCAGTCTCGGTCATGTGGCTCCTAATTAAATGGGTGAAACTGATTACGCTGGGGATTAGGGTTCGGTCCGCCCACATATGCTGCACAGATATGTTGTAATATTTGAATACATAAAGATCCACTGCAGGTTTATATAGATCCTGTACCTAAAAGAGATAATTTCAATTTCTGTACTTCTACACCTGCAGTTTTTTAATTTGTAACAGGGTTTAAGAGAGCGAACTTTGTAAATGTTTTTCTCTTGAAAGATGTTGCTCATACTCTTAACATCCGAGAGCGTTGTGGATGTTGTTCAAACGCCTTAAAATCTACAATGAATCGCAGAAGAGCGCAGATTTCTACAATAAATCAGTTAGTAGTGTAATGAAATTCCTGTACCTAGCACCGAGTTTAAGAATGCTTGTAGCCACGTCACTTTCTAGTGCGGTGCCTTGTTAAGCCCAGCAACAAACATGAAGTTCTGTCACATCAAGCGTGACCTATCGAAAGCGCCTTATAGCGGCCTACGACCAAACGAACAAGGTACAATCTGTTTTTGTCGTGACGAGAAGTAGGAATCCAAGTTTACAGGGTGCATCTGTCACGCAACACTTATTAGTGTTAGCGCTCCACACTACATTTCAGCGGAGTCGTACAGAAATTTATAGATGAAGTATTATTACTTACGGACTTTCATTTCGTATTCTGAGTTTATAAAACCCATGACATCAGCATAATGAAAATTTATTTGTTAAG
The DNA here is from genome assembly GCA_013340265.1 of Coptotermes formosanus. Classification (NCBI taxonomy): domain Eukaryota; kingdom Metazoa; phylum Arthropoda; class Insecta; order Blattodea; family Rhinotermitidae; genus Coptotermes; species Coptotermes formosanus. The sequence goes on along the minus strand of BLKM01008651.1, from coordinate 3,223,667 downwards.
TAAACTGTTGTAACTTGCTGTTCTCATGAAAAATGTGATGAAATGAACGAGTGGGAATTGCTGTAAGCTTGTACGTACAGCACATATTATGAACTGCTACGTAATTTGCACCGTCTTCACTAAGTACCTTTGATGTAATCAAATGCAGGAGGATGAAGTTGTGAGAGGCATCTAGTAACCATATGGGAGAAGTGAGGAATTTGTGCAGAGATTTGGTAGGAGAACATGAAATTAAGAGGCGACTGTTGGTGCATAAAATTAAATGAGAAAATAATATTTAAAGGATATTAATATATAACAAGAGAATGTGAATTAGATTCAGCTGGTTCTTTGCAAACACAGCAACGATCTTTGGGTTCCGCAACAGAAGGAGAATTTCTTAGGAGGCTGAGAGAGTACTGGTCTCCAAAGGACGGCGCAGCTTCAAGGCGATACTTATCGCGTTGAGTGATGGATGTGCAAATCGGGTAGCGCTATAGTTCAGAGAAGGCTAGAGGTTTTCACTGAGGAGACTTCCATATTTGAGTATTCTTTGTACACGTTCAAGTTGCGGAATTATTCATATCATCCAACAAAGAGTGAGCTTCATGTGGTTTCAATAATAACCAGTGGTGATCATTTTACGTATTTAACTTATCGGCAGTATGCATGGAACTAGAAATTGCCTCTGGAGAATTAAACTACGCAGATTGACATGTTTATCAAGCCAGGCGTTACAATAAGGCGAGTTACTAAATGACAGCTTTTTCACCGTATGTATGGCACCGCTGTCACCTGCCATACTGATCGCTTCAGAGTTTTCCCCTGCATCTCCTCTTGCATATTTGTTATCGCTTTGTTTTAATTTCTTTTCTTGTTGTTTGTTTGACGTTGTTTGCGAGTTTATTTCGCTTTATTCTTATTTCCGATTACTAAATATAGCTTTTAATTTTAGCGTAAAACTGACATTTCGAAAACTCTTGAATTTCAAAGTATCTACTTATCTTCCCGGATAGAAGAACACTATTTTCTAGCATCATAAGCTGTCTTCAGAAGATCCCTGACAGGCAGCCCGGGGTCCGAAGGCAGAGCTGTGTGGAAGCCACCACTTCGAAATCCCGCACGGGAACAGCACGTTTCATTCCGCAGCACAACATAAAATAACGTTACTCTATTTAATTTAAAATGAAAGCGATATGGTGGAGACCGCAATGTCGTGGTGGAAGTCGACAGTGCGTTTTCTGCCATTTACAGTCGCACTGTGTACTTCTAGTGTATTAGCGATAACCTTTAGCTACAGTATAGCGAACACTCAGTACGTGGCTTATGTAAAATATTTACAGTCGATTGGTCGGCTGTTGGCGGGCTCTTTTGTACACGGTAGTGAGCCTTTTGTACACGGTAGTGAGCCTTGGGTTTCCTTAAAATACGGGAATTCCGTGACTGTTTAAGAGCTCTTTGTTTCAGAAGGAGGATTCTCCTCCATAGAATTAATTAGTTGGTTAGCTATAGAAAACATTTAATCTAACTTTACGTGACTTATATTTTTATCATTATCGACACTCAGAGTAGCATGTTATCGTATCCATTGGATGAAACAGTCTTTCGTACCCTAATGAACACAAACACATATGTTTCTCGGTACGTTGTAAGATTTGTGATGGGTTTCCACGAATAAACGCGTGTGTTTTAAATGTAACTATCTGTTCCATGCGATGCAATGGAACAACAAAAGGCGAGATTTGTAAGTACCAATGTAATATTAACATTTATCTAAAATGTTCGTTTTTGACTTTAGGTGCACTTAACCTCTCATTCAGTCGTTACTGCGTCGTCAACTTTCAGCACTTGGCGACAACCTGTGGCAATAAAGTTTTCCGTGGTGTCGTGGAATGCGTCTGCAGCAACATTTAGGTTTGTTACTTGGTGACATTAGCACTAGAAAAATGACGCTGCTCGAACTCGGCCGTTGCTACTTGGAAGAGACATTTATGTTTTTGCTTTAGCAGTAAATGGGATCATTAAAGTGAATTCAGTGAAGAAAGTGTTACCAGAATTAATAAATGGAGGATGTAATATTACAGCGTAAGCAATTTTGAAATGTGTCTTGAAGCTTAGGAAATTGAGGAAGTAGCGCCGAAAGTCTGGCAGTGCACAAGTGAAGATTCGATAATATTTCGCGGGTGTTACGAGACAAAACATTGGAAGGAATACAGATGTCCGCTATACAAAACGTAAATATTAGGATTGTATATATATATATATATGCGAAATTGGGGAGTTGGCTGCACACGACCTTGCTACTACACATATAGAGAATGAAGGCAACCGGTGGCACTGAAGTATATATACAGAATGACGACAATAGGATGTACCGGAATACATATACAGAATGAAGACAATCGGACCCATTGTGTTACATGTACAGAACAAAGAAAACTGGGTGCACTGGAGTATATACACAGAATGAAGACAATAGGATGCACCGGAATACACATGCAGAATGAAAACAACCGGACGCATTATATTGCATGTACAGATTGACAGCGGGATGCGCTGGAATACATAAATAGAACGATGACAACCTGATGTACTGGAATACATATACAGAATGAAGAAAATAGGATGTACTGGAATACATATACAGAATGAAGAAAATAGGATGTACTGGAATACATATATAGAACAAAGACAACCGGATTCACAGGAATACATATACAGATTGACAACCGGATGCACTGGAGTATATATACAGAATGAAGACAACCGGATGTGCTTAATTACGTATATAGAGTGACAACGGAGACAAGAGGTTGCACTGAAACAAATGCCGTAGAGAAGAGGGATCCTGAACATACAAACTGAAGGTGGATAAACCAGTTGCCCCTAGAGGGTTTGTAAGCAGACTGGCTAGGCTGATCCTACGTTTTTCGTAATAACGATAAGGTTTGATATACCTGTAACAGATCCCGTAGAAGACTACTTTATTGTTCCTGCAGGCCTGCAAAGCCGTAGCCGAATGTAGCCTACCGACTATACGTTATGTTGCGAAATCATATTGCATGTTGTCACGCAATGTCAGCAGGTAGAGGCGATTTTTTAACTAAGCACTCTAACACTAGTGTTATACGAGTAAGTTTCGATAAACGCATTCTGTTCTTCAGTGGATCTGCTTCAAGTACCCCACATTTTTTTTTCCCTAATTCCATCAGAATAAAGTATTCTTGTGTCAGTTGTTTCAAATCACGGTGTTTATATCGTACACACTTGCGTCAGCACCCCTTCTTCCCTTGTCCCAGATATACCAGCAGAGATGCTGCCGAAACTAAACATTAAGTTCTAGTTGATGGCCGCCCAGAACTGAGTCATCTGCGCTCATTAGCCGCTTCGGATCTTACGACCAATTTTCAAGCTGTCTTTGTCTCATGCACTTGACGCTTTAGTGAACTGCAGTTGCTCCGTAAATTTTACTACTTTCCGTGCTTGCTGTCTACAAATAGTGAATCACAAACTGAGGGAACATGTGTATTAAACATGTTGCATTATTATTTTTAATCAGAGAACAATTAAAACCAAAGAAGTATGGATTGGAGAGATTTAATCTGCTTACATAAGCTGTCAAGGCATACACTAATCCTTCCATTACCAATCTGATGTTCATCAAAGTGTATTTGTGCGTTGACTCGACTTGCTGTTAAGAGAGTTTGTTAAGATGGTGTTTATAAGCAGATGACAAGATGCTGTAGTCTGAAGTAGACCTGCAACATTGAGATCTCAGTTATTGATAAAAATTTTGCCTTTTACATTTTCTTACAAGAATGGCGTGAAGATGACTGCATGCAGTCGAAACATGTAGCCTGATTTTTTATAATAAACATCTTAATAAAATTGTGGGGACGCTATTTCCTACATACAATACCTTATTTCTCTTAGTTGTCCATTTTTACTTTTTTACTCCAGTCCTTTTCTGATCCTGAGTACCGCTACTTACTGTGTAGGCCAGTCCTTTTCTGATCCTGAGTGCCGCTACTTACTGTGTAGGCCAGTCCTTTAAAAGTACTCGCATTTTGGTCTTAGTGCTTTCGCGCCAGTGATCCAGTGCACCTAAGTAATGTCTGTAATAGCGCCGCAATAAAATAAGACGGGAAATTTTCTGCATCTTCACACATGTGAATTTTAATGCATGTTAATGCCTCAAATTAGACTTCCACATTACACATGTTTTGTATTACTTTCCTACCCCAAGTAAAGCGTAACGACATGTGTCGACATTTGTCTATATTTTTTATAATACATTCCTTTAAAGTAAGAACTTTCCTTCCTTGTGCCTTATATACTATTGTTCTTATACTTAGCTTCGTGGCGAAGAATGTGTGTGTGTGTGTGTGTGTGTGCTTAATGGTGGGCAAGACATGATAGTATATTATGTGGACTAAGATGAGAGGAGAAGAGCAGAATGTTGAAGAGGGTTTTTTTAGGAAGTTTTATCTTGTGCGTTTTCTAACCGGTTTAGTTCTGTACTTCTGTAAGAGAGGTGGATTTTTGGTGGATGGTAGCTTAGCGTAAAGGAACGGAGGAAAGATGGGATTTTTCTGGATATTGTACAGCCGAATACGATTCAACAAGACGTCGGAATCCTCCGTCTTTATTATTTCTCCTCTCTTTTCCCAGCTTTTCCTCTCTCCGCCCAAAAGCATGTATTATAAAGTGATGCCGATTATGCGAAATTGAGAATGTTCAAGGGACATTTATGAATGCGTAATCTCACATAATAGAGGACAGGCATACAAGAACATATGAAAGAGGAATTTTATTAGATTTTTCATCTTCCAGGAATCACATTTGCATCCTCTTTTACAAAAAGTGGTTGTCCAGCCTGCGAACTACTTTGAAGTGTGCTACTGAATACTCAAATAGGGGGGTTCTTTTACTGCGGAACAGGATTCAATTTCTCGGAAATAGGCCTACACTTGGTAGAACTGCTTGCCCAATCGTGTTATTTATTTATAAAATTTGTTAAATAGTATTTTATCCATGGTAAGGACATCAGATTATATATCTGCTACCCATATCAACAGATTTTTGAGATACGTGGCGCTATGGCTCCATTCGTCTAAAAGTCCTCGTACCATCGCTCTTAAGTATGGGAGAGCTACTTTACATCTCATGTAAAACATACTCCGAAAACTGTCAAGAATTTTAAATAAAAGTGAACACGGTTTCATTAGTCTGTAAAAGAAATTGACGGTAATGTGTGTGTGCTGTAGTGTCCAGTTGTGTGGGCTGTAAGAATAGGACTAATTCTTCACAAAAATTTGAAAGTTATGCGGTACCAGAAGGAATGTGATTTATCTTCGAGTGTGATACGAAAGTTGTTCTCTTCAAGCGAGAATATACAGCGTTTGGTAATGGGTAATATTAGACAGACAGTAAAAATATGCAAATATTTTCCTTTTACAAAAAGTTGTACTTAAACTCAAGATTCAGTATCTTAAAAGAAGGTTCAGTTTCTTTTTAAAATGTGTGTTCGTAAAACCAGTCTAATAACTGCCTTTAAATTAGTTTTTCATATCCAGAATTTCTAGTGCTTATTAATTCTTTTTGCGTAACGCGTAAAACAAACGCTGAAGGCAGTGGAATATTTCCACCAGCCTGCCTTTGTGCATGTCTGATATAGAACCCATGGAACAACATTCTGCTGAGCGTTCTATTTAGGGATATACATTAAGCTTGTCAGACCAATTCAGTGTTACTTCCTATTAGTTCAATATAAACTTGTTCTTTAGAATGGTTTATCAATTTTCACATGCTGTAAATACAACAAGGTAGGCATTGTGCATATAAGGTAACATTATGTCTCGTTCGCATAATGTTTGTACTTCCTCGGCTGTCCTTACATTCTGATAATGTTTTACTCGAAGAGAGAGCTTTTATGGTTATTTAATGTCGCTGACCACAATAAAACATTAAAACCAAAGCCGACGTCATGCCAATGAGCGTTGGTTTATAATCTTTATGTCTTTTACGTTTTAGTACTTTTAGCCGACATGACGTTTAAGGTAACGAAATTGCATTCATTTTTTGACTCTTTCTTATACCGGTGCATCACTTGGGCTGTAAAATTTTCCTAATCATAATATGACTCTTTCATTTGACATATTGATTCTGTGCCTCTAGTTATACTTTTGATTTTCTCAGTTATTCTTGTAAGACTGGATATCCTTGCATTTATATCTTCTCTGCTGTCAAGGTAGCGTGACGTAAGGTGACAAAGTGAGTGCTGGCCGGGCCACGATGTCTTGGAATGCATGCTATGGACCCTGTGAAAGATGTACAAACTGCCTGTTATGGAGATGTGACATGCCATACAAGCCGGTAGTAGTATTTGTACAATTCCTTCAGTTTTATTTATGTGTTATTTAATGAAGCTGTCAGTGCGACGGAATATAGGGCGTCAACTTGTGATAGAACAGAAACTCGAATGGCTGTAGAAGCAAGGCACAGCTTAACCCTTTAAAGTCTAGCGGTAACTTTACAAACGACCAGGTTTAACATTAAAAAATTCTACATGGTGCCCACATTGCGTTTATGTGTTTTGTACGGATCGCAGAACAAACAGCAACTTTTGCCTCATAAAACATTAAGAGACTGGTTTTTATAATCGGAGTGGAGAGTGTTTACAGCGCGGTACGCACTGAGTCCTTATATAAAACATATACGCTTCGTCTTTAAAGGGTTAATATAGTTTACAATCATCGGCTTCGAGAGTCTTGATAAAAGCAAGAAGAATCTCAGCAAGGATGTTCAGCATCGCAGGAAATATTCGAAACGGGCACCTCTGATTCACGTGCCAGATCTTTACGGCTTGAACCAACTTGATCGCTCGAATTGCTTCCAGACGTATGCACGGCAAACATGAAGAGAGTAACCGCGGATGGCCACACCCACCGAACTTCAATATAGCACATTGTCGGTGTTTAACTTACATGCACTTTGTCACATGAATACCATCTGACATGCTTCTGAGCTCGTCCCTTTTTCTTCCACGTAGTTACTCGCCATTCATCTCACTATCTGTGGCTCAGTGTCGAGACCCCGTCTACAGTTTCCGTTGTCTCTTGCTAGTACAATAAAATGTGTTGCGCTGTATGTACTGTGCTCTTAATGTAGCGCGTACTGGGAAAGTTATGTCCGGGCTTCTTAGAGCTACTCTTTGTTTCGATTGAAATTGTTTTGGGTTATGTGTCGCCATGTATGTGTGTGTGTGTGTGTGTGTGTGTATACAACACATATGAAATTTGTCAGGCGATTTTAATTCTGGTTTCTATCTGTTAAGAAGTAAAATAGAAGATCCGGAAGTGGCATTTTAAGGCAGCGAAATGTATTTAGCAAAGGAGAAATACATTGCATGTATAAATTCCTGAGAAATGAAATTTTAACTTTAGTCAATTTGTGTGCGGTAGTAAAGCAACATGAAGATAATTAGAGGTATGCTCTGCACTCGATAAAGTTGAAGAATACAGCACCTGGTTACTGGAGCGTCTGCAAAGAATAGACGTACGAGGGAATCAAAACAGACCGTTCGTTATAAACCGGGAGAGAGACTACATGCTGATCATTCAAGAAAGAGAGGGCTGACTGAAGTCGGAACAGGAAGTCTTTCTATACCTTAAAAGGTAAAAGGTGAAGCTGTTCCTATACAAGCCATAAAGACGTATAACGGGAGTAGTGATATAGCTCCATTCATTCTTCGCCTCTAGCGATAGGTGTAGGTGAATGGTTAACTTCACGGCCCGTCCGATTTCTGTAGGTGAATGGTTAACTTCACGGCCCGTCCGATTTCTGTAGGTGAATGGTTAACTTCACGGCCTGTCCGATTTCTGTAGGTGAATGGTTAACTTCACGGCCCGTCAGATTTCTGTAGGTGAATGGTTAACTTCACGGCCCGTCCGGTTTCTGTAGGTGAATGGTTAACTTCACGGCCCGTCCGATTTCTGTATCTTAAAGTTATTGCTCTTACTGTTCCTGTTTCTGCTACCGTTACTTCTGTTTTTCAATGTGTATTCAACAAGGGAGTCAAGTCGGATTCTATAGAATTTTACTAGAATGAAACGTAAATCTAACTAACATATGACGCTATATTTAGAACGCTTTAGGGTGATGAATATATAATAGTGTAGAATGAAGAATTTTCTTAATTTGTGCTGTGTCTTTGTATGGATGATTACTAGCGAAAAAAAAATTTTCAGGACAAACACATGAAACGCAGAAGGTCTAATGTGATACTGCTCATGACTACAAAAGCACAAGGGTGAAAGTTAAATGCACTAGGGTATGCAGCGCTATCAATTTTCGAGCTCATGGTACTTGGCCTTCCGAGTCTTGTGACATTCTTTCAGAACTTGAAGACGCAATTTTTAAATCCAATATCGTGTCCATAGGCCAGGCCACTTTCGAAATTTACAGGAATGGTAACGGATATGGTTTTAGAATTTAGAACGATCCGCTGTCGGTGACTGAAGATACAAGGGGCATTCAAAGCCATTGATCTTTAGTGCTTTATCCAAATAAAATATTTAGGTCTTTCTTTTTCTCCCGAAAGCGTCGTGACTGGAGCAGTTTAACTAGACGCCCTGCAGGACTAGCTCATGCCGACTTTGGAAGAAAAGTTTCTTAATATTATGCTAATACAGCAAGATAGAGCTTCTCTGCATTATCACATTGTATATACAGGATGTTTCAGGAGGAATTTTCCATATTTCCCGAGAACGTCCCTTAAGTTGATTTACGTAGATATAAGCAAATATATTTATATCTGAAGCTGAACTGTTACGGTGATTTGTATGTATAGACATGCATGCTGTAGCAGTATCCTATATAGAGTAGATGAACGTCAAGGTTGATGAAGAATGCATTTGTCAGTATGTCTTGTGCATTTCAACATTTCTGTACTCCTGTTTAAATTTGCAAACATGCTGTATACATCAAAAGGATGTCAGTAACCGAAGAGGCCTGTGCGCAGGCGAGACACCGAGAACGTGCGACTCCTGCAGGACTCCTTCCGCGAAGCAACGATTCCTTTAATTTCGCGCTCTGCCTCTTCCCTTCTTCGGCTAATCATTTCCTCTCACCCCCCTCTTCAAGTCGTTTTTTAATTCTTCGCCTACTTAGAGGCTTAAAAGGACGACTGAAATGTAAGAATGTATTTTGAAGTGTTCTTCGTTTTGTCTTCGTCTGCAAAAGAAGTAGCACAAGTGAAAGTAAGAACAAAAAGTCTGAAGAAGCACCAAAGGCAGGAGTAATGGTTCTTGTTAAAAAAGGTTGAAATGTGTCTGAGCATGAAAATATTAGACTGAAGAGGGAAGCCGCGGGATGTGTTCACGTAGCCAGTGTAACTTCATTTGCAGTGGTCTTGACCATACTGCAAGCGACACAAATACTTCTGCAGCCTCTTCTTCTTACACGTTTCCATCTTCAATTGTAGTGTGTGAATATATCTACTATGCTTTTATATGGATCGCGGAACTCCCATATGCATATACATGAAGCGCATTAATTTAGGTCGTGTAGTAATTCAACACAGCCTTCTCCAACCCAGACATTCGTGTCCAAACTGTATATGCTGAACATCTGGAATGTTCTAAATTTTTATTTAAAATTTGCGGAAATTATTATTTTTTTCTCTAGCTTCTATGGAGAATGGAATGGCGAATTATGTAACACTCGCGGAAGAAATGAGAAATGCGTCCATAAAATTATAGTCAGAAAACTTGAAGAAATGATTTCAGACACTTGCATGTATATGGGAAAATTTGTGGAGTTGGCATTGGTATATGAGATGGTTTTAATCTGGATCGGAAAATGGTCCAGTGCTGGACTTCTACGAACACGATGATGAACTTCCGGGGAAATTCCTTGACAATCTAAAAAATAATCTTGTTTAAAATTAATCAGAGAGAGAGGGGGGGGGGAGAGAGAAAGAAAAGAGCTCTGTCTCTTTACATGTCATACGGACAACCAGTAGGAAAGGAGGTTTATACTGTCTCGAAGCAATTGGCAAAGCAGACCTGCTTCTGTGATCGGTGAGGACCTTTTATATGGGTTTATTCGTTGTACGCTATTACGATGCTCACGATATTTTCCATTAAAGTCATCATGTCTGTTTATGTATTCTAGTTATGTCAGTAGCATTTGGTTCTTATAGTTTAAATAATTCTGTTAATCATAAAAATTATGAGTGATTCTTACCCAGGTGTGTACGTGGGGACTTAAAAGAACATGAAAATCCTCTATCCAAGATGTCAGGACTCGTAAGTAAAGTCCTGCCATGTTCTTCCTAATGTCATAACGTTTTGGTTGACTTATTTAACTCTCAGAGAAAAATTTAATCGATTTTCCCTATATTAACATGTCTGAAGCATATTAAAATAGGAAACTCACCTTTCGTTTCAAGACATAGGCCTACTGTTACCTTATCTCACAACAGCTGGTGCAGTAGTTTTCGAACTTTTTGTCCACGACATAAAATTTTAACCACGTTAAATAACGTCAAATTATTGTGCATGCGCTAAATAATATAATCCGTCAAGATCTTTTGATTATTTTAGGACCTGTCAAAGATCTTGAGAAACGCGTGTTGGTCCCGAGTTTGAGCTCGAGAATTTCCGATTTGGCACCACCCTTTTATTTATGCCTCACAGAGCGGATTTTTTTTTATAAAACTGCAATTTACGTATTTCCATTCTTCATTGAAAATGAAGTGTGAATGAGATACAGATTCAGAGGAATGCCCTCGCTATGAAGAGCGGTTACCAGGAAACCGATATCGGGAGGTACGGCTGCACGTCCTCGTTTTTAAAGCCAAGTGGCAGGTGTTATGTGTGTGTGGCTGGCTGGGCTCTCCCACTGACGCGGCGGTTCTGGCGTCTATTTTTATCGCCGATATAAATGTAAATATGTGTAAAGGTTTAAATTAATTTCGCCTGGCTTAGTACAGGAAATTAACCAGAAGTACTAAAAATAACTAGAGTGCTATTTTTACTTCTTCAGCTCAATGCGTGTAAACCGGGTTTTAAGTTTTAAAGGACTTGTAAGGGAGCAATTTATGAATCGGCTTTAGTTTGCAAGTGATGATTTTGAAACCGCCCCAGTGGGAGTGTCACAGGCCTGATTCAGATGGCTAGTCAGAACAAGCGCTGTTTTGATGCGAGACACGCATGGCATATTGGTTCGCTTCTACGCCTGCCAGCATCGAGGCCCGGATTCCATCCCAGGCCAGTCCACTTCGAACTCGCTGTGGACAATGTGGCACTAGGACAGGCTTTCCTTCGACTGCTTGATTTGACCTCGTAAATTACGTTTCATTCCCATGTTAAATGAAGCACCTCTCTCTTTTTATTTCTCTCGCTGTCTCTGCCGTTCAGTATCATGCACCTTGAAGATGGTGGCAGTAATGTACACCGAAACATGTGACAGGTATAAACTCTGAAAACCCCACACCTACTACTTGATACAGGCCTTGTGAACCTAAGGACAGTAACAACCGGTGTGTGTTCTTCCTTCAGAGTCAGGGACAGTGTTACGCATCTGTACGAAACCAGCAGATGTATTGTTTCATATATAAGTGCTTATTTGCTTACAAGACCGATCCCGGTGGCCGCGCGGTCCAAGGAGCGGGTCTGCGGCCGCTTTCTTGCTGGGATTGCGGGTTCGAATCCTGCCGGAAGCACGGATGTCTGTCTCTTGTGACTGTTGTGTTTTGTCAGGTAGACGTCTCAGGGGCGGGATCACTCATTTAGAGGAGTCCTGCCGAGTGTGGTGTGTCTGAGTGTGAGCTCGAAACCTTAACAATGAACAGGTCTAGGCACACGAGGCCCGTCGAGCCATGGAAAGTATTGTTTAAGAATATAAACTATATGCCATAATTTTAATAAATGCCTTAAACTAGTTTTGTAAAACCTGTGGAAAACAGCTGTCTGCGTTACTAATATTGTAACTGTGCGACTTTTAAAGCCGTCATTGTGGAATATCCAGAAGATCTGAAAATTTTTCTTGTCCCATTACAGCTGAGATTGCTTGCAGCAGTCATATGGAGAGGTGAGGAATTAAACTTGTTGCAGGAGGTTTGGTTGTCAGACCTGGTTCACCTCCATACATGTTGACTGGAACAGTTTACAGAAAGATAATATTTGGAAGGCCTAGACATAGATTAGGTAATGAAGCAGAGTGGACTGCATTTGAAGAGCCTCGAGAGGCAACCCACTGGTGGAATTCCACGAATAGGCTGACGTAACACCATGTTCCGTAGCGATATTTAATTTTCTTATTCCGTCACATATAATATTGTCATTATTTCAAGGACCAGTCTGCAACCTAATACCATATTCATTTTTAAAGCTCCCCATAACTGTCCTGTGCAGATATCAGGCGTGCTGTCTTAATAACAGAGTACTCAGGAAAAATCTGGATATAGAAAGGGAGAAGTGAGAGAGTAGATTAAATTAGTACATGATGAGGAACTGCGTAAATCACGCAGGGCACGTAGTGAGCCTGTTGCTAGGATGTCGTATTGGATGTTAGATGGATTAAGTGTCTGTGAAGGATGGGGAAGAAAAGGAATGCCTGCATTATCTTGGAATGGAAATCGTTTGGGAAAAGTGTGTTTCTAAAGAAACAGAAAGAAGTGAGCGGTTAAACATGATAGAGATCGCAGATAGTGGATGGAAGTATCTTCGGTATTCTGTATGAGAAAGAGCTTTGCTAGTGGAGTGGCTGCGCCTCCGCTTTATGCTACCAGAAGTGCTTGGCGCACGCTGGTACGTAGCCTGTCGATCCGCGGTCTAGAAATTTGTACTGATGACAAGAGTGGGCTTACTTTGCGGTGGATTTATCTAATGACACGTGGTGTGCATTGCAAAATCGATTCTTGTCACCAATTGTCAAATTAATTTATGTGTAGAATAGTAGAGGGGCGGTTGGCGGGTAAGCTTTCCTCGGCAGAAGTGTTCTAAGTATTACGCAAAAGTTTTTAAAATAAACTGTGCCTGCTCTTAGCTGTCAATGCATTGAATTATCCCCGGTGATGAATATGGGCTAAATCCACGTGATCCAGCACAGTAAGTTTCATACTCTCTGCTTAATGACGGAGACTTTTTTCCCGCAACTTTCGTGTTTTCAACCAAAAACAACGGGAGAGAAGAAATATCTTTCCTCAATGAATCACCTTCGTCGCTAACCTTAGGACATACAATTACCGTGATCGTGTAATGTGATTTCTTCAGTGTGGGCGGCAGTCACTTGCTGTGTGTGTGTGTGTGTGTGTGTGTGTGTGTGTGTGTGTGCACTTAGTGGCTTGCACGTGACTGTCAGCGTATCAATGTTAGACAGAACTGCAAGCATCCAATTTGCCCAGCACAACGAACAACACAAATAGAATGTATTCACAATGTGTTACTGATGCGAACACCTATACATATTCGTATTCATTTTTTCTTTATGAGATACTTGTTGATGTAGTAAACAAACACAAAATAGCCCCAGCAGGAAAGATAAGTGAACAACGAGTTTGTAATAGTATAGAACGGTAGCCGACGTGATCTAAAGGGAGATGCTATTCCTGCATTTTTGGGAAGGAACAAAGGAAATCTATGACAAACTTCAGACAGGATAATCGGAGTGACACAAAAAATTAGAAATTACATCTTCCAAATACAGGTCATAAAGTGATAATCTTTGAACCACCTTTTACGGTGTACTGTGTAATACTGAATCTTACTGCGACATTTTCTCAAGGGTAGCTTTAACAGACTCTAATGATATGCTATCAGGAATAGACAGTGCATGCACAGAAAGCGTATCGAACTGCTGTAGAATCCGTTGCGAGCCATACGGAGCGATTGAAGTGTAGGATACGTTCCTGTTGTCAGTTCATTGTGTGTGTCTCCTGCAAGGGTTCCACAGAAATGGAAGTGCTTGTAACTTGTGCGTTCTTGCTAAATATACAGTTGTAAGAATTCAGCTTCTTCCTTAAATTCGAACATCCGGCAGAACCTGGCGCTGGTGCTCGGTTTACTCACCGTGCTGTCGAGATGGAGGACAGATATTAGCAACACCAGAAGTCAGGTTGTGCAGCTGTTCTTGTATAAATCATCAGCAGACGCGCGCAACAGAATTGTATCCTGCAGCAGTGGAAACTTTGACCCCTCCCGCTCCCCCACAAGTTCCGTACGATGTCTGACAATCAAGCGCCGGACATATTCTGAAAAGTCACTGATGTTGCGGAAGTGTGGTAACCTTCAACGTAATTTGTCTTATGACTTTTACCTGTGGCGCAACAGCCCAACTCGGGCCTAGGCCGCCTCGTTGTTGAGGTATCTAGATCACTCACAATTGGACACGTACTCACACACGTCCACACCAGGTAGGACTCCTCTGAACAAGTGATCAGCTCACCGTTGAGGCCTCTACGTACACAGCTAACACAACCGATGAAATTTCATGCCCTCATTGGAACTGGAACCCACAATCCCAGCAATCAAGCGGCAGCAGATCTGCGCCTTAGACCTCACGGCCACCGGGATCGATTCTTACGACATCATACAGGCATCTTGACATCTGTTGCCTGTCTGGAAACGTTACTGAAAATGATTTTCCCAGATGCCTTTCAGTATTCTCCTCTCGTAGATCCGATCGTCTTCAAACTGCGAGACTGAAGAACCTCAGGTCGATGGCGATGAATATTTAACTCCTCTGGGATGACATACCATGGCGGCTGGTAAATACTTACGGACGTTTCGGAAGGTTGCAAGTCTTTTGGAGTGCCTGACGCTTCTTCGAAATAACAGCAGTTAGTTAACTGTAGGCACAAGGCTTGAGCCTTCACTTTCAACGGCCCTTTCAGTTTTTGTAGCACAGAGCCACAATTGTCGACTAGGTGAGGTGGTAGATTTTCAAACACTGGTGTTTACTTTCCTCTTTCGAAATCCTCGCGCTTTTACATGAGGATGGAAACTTCCGTTTTCCCAGTGACTGCTTTCACTTTGTCAATTTTCATATTTTGAAAACCAGCCATTCGATAGGGTCATAAGTGTAGATAGTCTACATATAACACGCTGACACCAGAGTCATACACACTTGACTGCTTTTTATTTCTGACTAACTTATTTATTGAAATGCTGTGTTCAGAGGTGCCTTGTCATATGTTATCTACAGTCCCGTAGAATGTTTGGTTTCTTATTACTGATGCGCAGGCATAATCATCCCGTAATTTAAACGTAAGAATCTAGACGCACAGAGTTTCAGGAATAAATTCGGCGAAGAAAAATTCCTGTCATATAAAAAGATTACGATGGTTCTGTCTCTTGACCTTTTGACACAACCACCTGCTGCTAACGCTAAGAATACGTGGAATTGTAGATACCTTTCCCTGTATGCCTTGGCGCTGTGCTTCAATAAACGTAGTGACAAAGTGACGTTTTCTTTCAGAAGCACTTCTGTCGTTGTTGGAGTCTCCTGACGTTTTTGCGGTGGAAACTTTTACTTTCCTCTTCCTGCGTCGTATTTCAAACCTCAGATCTTGTTAGCAGGCGATGAATTCTATTTTCAAGGCTCGGAGGTTTTAATAATCTTGCTGAAAAAATCTGAAAATATTTTTTCCTCTTAATTCTTGTTGAAGAAAAATTAAACCCCTGCATCAAAGAAATATTTACTTCAAAGAAAAATCCCAAACCGTAACATCATTTTGATAAGCACATAGAGATTCTGAATATTGTGGTCACGTGGTCTAACACGTGAAAGCTTACTATTATTGGTGGTTGCTACAGGAAACATCGTCCGAATGATTGGATTGTAAGATCGCGCATCAAAACGCGTGTAGAAAACAGCAAGGCAAGATATTTTCGAACAGCATTGTAAAGTTCCTGGAAGAGGGTTATCTGCCGTAATGAATGTTGTTGTGTCCGATCTCGTTGCATAAGAGTCACGTTTTCAAGCACAGTACTTTCATTAGCAGTGTTTAACCAAATCTGAAAACGTGTCGACATTTTGTGAATGCCCTTACGTTCAGTTACGAACATTTGTTTTTTTAAATCAGCACTGTAGTTTGAGTGGAAGGCTGTAAGTATTATACATTTCAGTCAAGTGGCAGGAAGAAGTTTAGACGATAGTTGTGCCTCTGTTTTTACAAGGCAGAATGGGAGAAGAGAATCCAAATTTTCAAAGGCCTAAACTTAGTGTTTAATTATTCCAAGCGAGAAGCGGAAGAAAGAATAAATCAGAACAGTGTTGCCAATCGCGCTATACTTCTGATTCGTACTGTGTCTGCTGCAGTACATCAAAAGTACAAGCGGTATGTAGGCAATGTTACAAACTGTCGGTGCGTGAAGTCGTAATTCACCAGCCTTCTTGTTCGATTGACACTATAAAAGAGCGAAACGTCAAGAACTCCCTTGTTTTCGCTGTGGTTACGGCCACTGTAGTACTGGCACGAATTTGAGCTGCTTGCTGCTAATGGCACGTTTTTGTGACGGCATATTCAGTTCTGTCTTAACCAGCATTATTACAATTCTGTGAGTAGTTATGGCATGAATTGCACGCAGGTGTTAGTAATTCCTGTAAATTCATAATCTATTGTGTATAACTAACGTTGATACCTTGTGGTGGACTTAGAGCCTAATTATTTCATTACCATCAACAAACCTGCAGGAACCTCAGAGGTCAAACATGACGCCAAGTGGACCACTAAACACGACTTGCCGTCACGTGCCCTGTTTCTCTCTTGCAGTTTGTCGTTGATACCGTGTCAGCTGGCGACAGCAGCGCCTGCTTTTGCTTCGTATTCTCCGGGTCCACTTTACCAAACGCACAGGGTTGGCGAGGAATTGTGAACAAGATTTTTCGTGACTTTACTCAGCCCCATGACAGAAATTCTTGAATAATATTAAAACAGGCCATATATATTTTCTTTTACCCCAATCATCCTAGCATATGTCATATTCAGGTGGAGAAGTATCGTTTAATAACTTAATAAACAATTAGTGCCGCAAATTAAATAGAACTTCTTAATATCAAGTGGGCAGATGCGTTGATGAGGGGCTGTATTAGAAGTTGCGGTGTAGCGCTTCATGTTGCTCTTCGCGCGTTTGTTTGTGTATGTGGAGTCGACAGTCATTTTTTGCGCCACTGCCATCGTGAATGTTTTAGGGCAGTATTTAAAATCTGAAGGCATACGCGGTGGCGTAGTTTGTTGAGGCACTGCACTACAAGCCGGAAGGTCGCGGGTTTGCTTTCCCGTTGCAGTCATTTGAATTTTTCGTTGAAATAATTCTTCCAGCCGCACTACATCCTCTGATAGAAATAAGCACCAGGAATATTTCGTGGAGGGGGGGGGGGTAAAGGCGGCCGATGCGTAGAGCTAAGTGATTGAAGCGCAAATAAACCAGCGTTTCGACAGTCATCTGTGTTAGCATCACCAGGGCAACTGGAACTTACGACAAGTGCAGAGGTGGGTCTCTAAACGCTGGTTTGCTCACCGTTCAACAACCTGACGCGGCTGCTAGCTGGGAAGGCTTTATTGAATTACAGCAAGGCATGCGCTGTTGATGGTTCAACAGAACTGTAAAGCTTCGGTAATATAGCACCTATAGCACTCAAAGTTAATGCAAAATTCCTGATTGATTACTTTGTTACAGCATATGCATCTGTTAGATTATTAACCAGTTCCGTCAGTTTTATCTGAAATGGCTTGTCTAATTTGATATCAGAGTTCTGAAAGGTAATGCATAATTCTTCTGCCTGTCAGCGTCCTTCCGTTCTCTTTGTCTGCTGCATGCACTGAGCTTCCATTTTCGGATTCTGTGTTTGGTAGGGGAGGGGCAGTTGTTCTTATGCCTTACTCTGACTGCAAAAACTGACCTGCAAACAAGTGTTTTTCACAGTGTTCTTAACACACACAGTCGAACTCGGTTATAACATCATTAAGGGGGCTGAATATTATATGTCGTTATAAACGAGTGTCTTTATAACCGAGGAGTATAATGTTATGGTTAACAGTGAAGAATTAACTGGTACCACAGAATATCAGACTGTATAGGCGAGGTGTCATATAAACCGATGTCGTTTAACCGGGTTACACTGTATTATAGAACTGTAGTTTTGCCTAAATCTCAAGAGTAGAATTAGTCTAGCGGAGGTGAAAGTCTTGTGTTCTGGAAGGGAACGGTTCTTTATCGCTTGAGTATTGTGTTGTTAAGATCCCGGATAGCGAAGTTGGTACAGTGACTACCTTACGGTCTGGAAGTCCGAAGAATGCCGGTTATATTCCGTGCAGAGGCAGGAGTTAGTTCTATTTTCCCAAGCGTTTAGGCATGTTCTTGGACCTTCCAAGCATTTTATTTAATTGAAAAGCGGGACTCTTTGGCCGGGAGAAAAACAGCCGGGGCGTGAAACTGACCACTCACCGTCAGCTAACACCGAGTTTGAGAACTAAGTGGAGCTATGCCTTCATTCCCCTATATGACTTTATGATGTGCATAAGGGCAACTTTGCCTTTTACCTTTCAGTTATGGCCCATTTTAATATTGTTTTCTTATTTGTGGTGCGTTTTCTTCACGTCCTCAGACCAAATATTTGTGTTTATCGTACCTTCCATGTAGATAACATGCCTTGCTATTGTTATTCCGCTTGAATTGTTGATCTTGATAATATCTGCTGATTAGCGAAAATTATGAAGCTCGTTATTTAGCATTTTTCTCTAACTTCCTTTGCTTAAATATCATTGTAATTACGTAAATGTTTCTTTATATGAACAGAGAATTTCAGACAGTTGTGAAGCAGAAAGCTGGCCACCTGAATTGTAGGAACTCGAAAACCAGATCATCCCGTCCATTGCACGGTTAGGTTTACTGAACGCATCAAATTACGCAGAAGTTCTTGTCAAGTTGGGCCACATGTAACCAACTCATTGTTTGATATACGCTCAATCGTTCCCAGCAAATTGGAGAACCAATTCTAATTGCTTCAACTGTGATTCTCTTCCCCACAGTGCAATTTCACACATGTGTAAGTGGTGTCTGACTTGCAGGCAAATTAACCCTTTAGACGTTAAAGTTCGACACTGAACAGATACCGATTTTCGCTACGAAGTCACAACGTCTAAAACCGCTGTGATTTTGGAAACCGATTTATGGTTGATAATTATGTAAAAGCTATTTCTGATGTAAAAATGTAACTTTCCAAATGTCATGTTAACTGCTTTGTCGTGGAGCAACTTAGAACTTATTGACACGCAAGTCATTTCTGTAGATGGCGTGTTCTGGGGCGAGTTTTATCGTAAGTTCTCAATTCGTCCATTTTATGATAACTTCGTCACTGGAGTAACGAGTTTTTTTTAAGTGCTGAAATGCCTCGTACATAGCTTTCAAATTCATGTGAAAATATGCGTAGGTTCGTTTGGAGAAAGAAATCTGTCATCATTGCGTTTCAAGTGGATCCGGTCACCTGGCTACAGTATCGATATTCAAGAAAAGAGTAGTGCAAAGCGGTTCCCGTGCTTGCAGTCTCTATGCTTGAGAGATCAGGATGACTTTGGCTTGCTGTTACAGGGTCAGAAGGACAGTTTCTGAGTGTGTAATTTTTGTCAAGTTGAAAGGGGTGGGGGGGTGTAAGTGATAAGACATAAATAACAAACAACGCTTTTTTATATCTTGTCAACGCTGCAATAAAATAAGGCGCTCAAAAAAATTATT
Source organism: Coptotermes formosanus (assembly GCA_013340265.1). Lineage (NCBI taxonomy): Eukaryota > Metazoa > Arthropoda > Insecta > Blattodea > Rhinotermitidae > Coptotermes > Coptotermes formosanus. Next base: position 3,203,946 of record BLKM01008651.1, on the reverse strand, counting down.
CATCCTAAGAAAGAGAACGTAATTGAGCAAGATATTATGTAGCAGGGAACTTTGCGAATGGTTTAATTAACTTAATTTTTTTAAAATAGTGAATTATACGGGAGTTCGATGGCTTAGGCGACTGACAAACTGTCAGAAGTGAAGTTATGTGGGGAGACTTCCTTCGAGAAGGTGTACGTGGAACACAAAATGAAATCGAAAGACAATTTACAAATGGATATTAACCCTTTAAAGACGAAAAATAATCTGTTTTACATAAGGACTCAGTGCGTACCGCGCTGTAAACACTCTCCACTTCGGTCATGAAAAGAGTCTCTTAATGTTTTCTAAGGCAAGATTTGCTGTTTGTTCTGAGATCTACACAAAACACATAAACGCAATGTGGGCACCACGTAGAATTTCTTAATGTTAAACCTGGTGGCATGTAAAGTTACCGCTAGGCTTTAAAAGGTTAAGACGAAAATTTCTGAGGATCCGAGTTATTTGGTACTGACTTCATATCTGGCCCTGTGCCTCTGACATTGATATTAGCGGCGTTTTAATTTATCACATTCCTAGTCAGCTGGTAAAGTAGTGCAGCCTTGATTTATGAGGTTCTCAAACGGTGAATAACAACTCAGGTAAATTAAATTACAAGGAAGCGAATATAATCAAAGTAAGTGGAAATTCTGCAAACTGCTCCTAATGACTGCAGAAAACTGCCGAAACATGCACTCTAATAAATGCACAGAAACAGATTTTTATTTCAAGTGAGTGGATAAATGTTGATATTAATGAAATTTATTTTCTCTTCGAACATATTTAGCGCGTATGTAACTAGTCTCATTTTAAATTGTATTCATATGCTTTCTTTAAAAGGAAGGCAATTCCCATGCCATTCCGTGTAATATGCTGTTCCGTTATTTTCTGAATTTCAACTCGAAGTAGTATTTTCTATATATCAACCAGCAGACCACTATATTATATCCTAGGTTTGTATCAATCCCTTGCTGCTTCAACACGTGACTGCAGACTCCAGTTGGAATTGTGTGGCCTGCTTTCAACACTCGTTATTTCCTTGGGACAGGCTTCATAAAACTGTCCCTGGAAGAAAGCTGTCTTGTTTTATTGAGCGTGGAACTGAAAGTGGGAAACGCTGGCTAGTGTGAAGACGCGAATCGCACGATTCTGCTGCAGAAGGCGAAGCCCCTAGGAACTGACAGAAATGTGCAAACATAGTGCAGTTGCTGTACACTAGGGTATATGTGTTGAATCTTAAATTATACATAATTAATGATAGAGTCCATTAAATATCTCATGTCAGTTTCACAAATATGAGGTTATTTGCATAACATCCATACACCCAGAAAAATATGTCGCATACGTATTTGAAGACGAAGCAGACCGAAAAAATATAAGAGAAAATAGAAGAATGAGAAGAAGAAGAGGAAACAAAAGAAGCGGTCTAGTGAGAGACACTACGTTTGTTTCATGCGAAACAAAGAAAAATTACATCTCTGAATATTCGCAGGCAGTGCCCACATTCTTCTAGTAAAGGCAGACTTGAGGAAAGGTAGAGCGTTGGGAATTGAAGGAGATAAGATGATGGGGAAGTACATTGTTTCAGTACGCCGCAGAAGAAAGAATCTGTGGGTTTTGGCTGTTTAATTTTGTGTCTGCGGGCTGCGTTATGACGAAATTTGATAACGTTGTGATGGCTGCTTTCGAACAGACACTCCTAAATTCGTGTTGAGAGTGGCCCCATGAGAATCATGCTACGCAAAGCGTTATTTAATTACCAGCTCAGGTTTGAAATTCGTGATGGGAAGTGTTTTATGAGAAATGTGCAGTGCAGAATGGTATTTCGGTATCATCCAAACTTTTGCTCCAGGACCGAGGAAAGTCTTGATAGGTTTGGCCATTCGCAGGACCTGTTGGAGGCACATGACTTCTAGCCAGCAGTCCGGTGTTAAAATAAAGAATAGTAGTAGCAGTCCCCACATGTGTGAAGTTGTTTTATTTTGAAAAGTGTACCTATGTGTTTTTCATAGACTTTAGTGTTGTAATTCGGATGAGTAACACGGGGTGTAAATGAGAAAAATGGAACGGCTAACAGGGTAAAGAGTTTCTTGGAATTTTGTATATTATTTTAAATCTTCTTCACGTGAAGATGTTTGTTGCATATCTAATTACAATGTGTCAGTTGTTTTTTGTCGGCATTTCTGCTTTTCTCTATCTTTGTTTCTTGTGGGTCTCGATTTGGTCGAGCGTCGAGAAACTGGTCACTTGGAATGGACCACAGGTGATGTACTCAGAAGTCTGCTGCCTGAAGCTGCATCTTTCAAACATACTTCATAAATTTGTGTTTGTTTGTGGGTAAAACTGTTGGACGCAATGTTGTGTAGCTAATATTCGATATCTGTCCTAAAGTGCTTCGCGATTACTACTGATACAAGATTACCTCACTTGTTGTCTTTGTGTGTTTGTTTATACGTGGAAGAGATTAGTATGTTGACAGGTGAGAATTATGTCCAGACGGGGTAAACCCCTGGAAGAAGAGGTTTAGAGTGGTGCAGTGAGTGGGACTCTAAATCTTTGGTAGAGTCTTTGGGTTGTGTCTTATGATTTTCGATTTTTGAATCAAACCATTTCTGATCCAAGGGGTTCACTCCTGAAGGTATGAACGAAACGGAGCGAAACGGGAGCGGAAAGAGATAAAAATACTTCGTCTGCCTCAAGCACGTGTGGCATCACGTTCGTACTTTCTAAGATTAAAGAAAAATTGAGTATAGGAAGAGAATGGGGTCGCAATAATGCGGGGCGAGGAATTTCGGTGACATCAAGCTCCAAATAGCTTGTCCCTGTCTAGGATATAGTCAACCCATATGTCTTATTTTCTTTCTTTTTATATTCCTGTAATTTCCTCTCTTCCCTTTTTGTGATGCTTTCTTCCTTTCATTATCCTTCTTACTTTTCAGTCTTGCGTCGTCTCCTTATGTCCTTTCTTTCCAGTCCTTATTTTGTCATTTCTTCTTTAAGTTTAATTTTTTTATTATTCCTTGTGACGTCTGTTCCCTTCCATTGCCTAGTTTCCGCTCTTTCCCACCGTTCAGTTATTTTCATCTTCCCTCTCCGTTCAACATGGTTCACTGCTTATTGCTTGCTTCTTCTGGGTTATTCTTCCCTACCCCTTACCCTCTGTTCCCTTATGGGGACATATGTTTGAAGGAAGTTGTCATGATAGGGAGGATCCCATCATGAGAAGCACAAACTCAATGGAATGTCTGATGCTGCGGTGGTTGCAGATCTCCTCACTACTTTGCTGCCATAATTGTTATCATTTGTGTGGAGGACATAGAAGAAAATAATTGGAGTAATAAGTTATTTAAGGGTCAGACAGCCGTTATTAACAACAACCAAAAGAACAACAAGTTATGGGCAGAAATTGCAGTATCTACTCTCATAACTAATAACGGTAAAATTTAGAGCTTCGTAATTCATGAAACACAACTCCATGGTGCAGAGTCCTGCTTGGAAAGTTACTACTTGCTGAGGTACTCAAAAATTTCCCCGAATTTTGTGGAACCCGAAAATTCCGTAGGGTGTATATAAAAGCTGACCATTTGTCCTGATTGTGAGCCAGACGAATCCAGTCCACATCCTCCTTTCTATAAGTATCCAACTTAAATAATATCCTCCCGTGTGCGTCCGTGTCTTGCAGGCGGTATCTTATATTCAGATACCTGTAAACCTTGAATTCATTTCTTTTTTTGTCATACGTGCCACATTTGTCGCCAGATTCACCCTTGTTTAATGTGCTCGCCCTAACAGTGTTAGGTAAGGTTACAAATGAGGCTCTTAATTATGTTGTGTCCCTCCTCCTTTCACTTCGTCCTTCTTAGGCCCGTATACTTCTTCGGCATCCTGTTCTCCAACAACGTGAATATGGTTTTTCCTAACTGTGAGAGACCAAGGTTCACTAGTCACAGACAAACAGGCAAAATTGTACCTCTGTACATACGAATCATTGTCTTTGAATGACAAAGAGTAAGATAAAACAATTGAGACCCGAGTGGTAGCAAGCATTCCCCACTTCCTGCCTGCAGTTTTTGGGCGCGTTCGCAGAATTGCGTAAAGCAACTATCAGCTTCATGGTGTCCGTTCGTCCGTCTGTCCACATGGTACAACTCGGTTCCCACTGGACGGATTTTCATGAAATGTGGTATTTGAGTGTTTTTCGAATATCGGAGACGGAGTCGGAAGTTTTGTTTACCGACTCCACAGCCCTGGTTATCATCACTGAATGTTCAAAAAGGGCCCTGTCCAAGGCTTATTATCGTGAACACAACTCATTTACACAAGTGTCGCATGTAACTGGTTACTAGTTATGGTCATATTTCCTTTCCTAATACTGATTTTGCTCTGCCTGTTTTTTTTATTTACCTCGTGCAAAGCAGTTACCCTGTTGGAAGTTCTATATCCTTAGAATGTGTATTACAGTATAAAGTTCAGAGCCGTAAATCGCCGTCCTTGGGGCACGTTTGCGAAAGCAGTTCGCACGTTTATCGTGGTTGAATTATTGTGCATATGACTGAAAGAGAGAGAGGGTGGGAATTGGTGTGATGTTCGTTTCAGTTTTCATCGAAATCCGCTTGTTGTTCGTAATTTATTTATGAAGGACTCACGGACAGATATGATGACACTTCAGAATAACAAAAGGAATGTGCGCGCTCTAACATGACGAAATTCACAACCGTTTTGTGTTATGCGTTGTAACTCCACGTCTATTGTTAGAGTTACAAACGCTGATAGTTGGTCTCTTCCAGTAGCGGATTTTCAGCCTTAAATTCATCAAGAATTTGTATCCAAAGTTTTCTTCAATCTTTACCAGCCTTTCCTCTTCACATTTCATCGACACGCCAACGCAGATACAGATTTTATCCAGTCTCAGCTACAGAAAGAAGGTATTTGATTCAGGAGTTTTTACTCTATCAGCAGCCATCTCTATTTTCTAGCAGCTGAGTTTATCATTCAGACAAATGGCACGTACGCTTCGGTTATCTTGACGAAATCGCCACTGTCCAGAATCGGATTTCTGTTACCTTCCTTAGAGTTTCCAGGAAAATTCCGGAACGTGAGGGCTATATTAAAATTGGCCACGTCTGGTATGTCTCTAATTATTTTCTCTGCGCCAAAAACGTCTTCTCTAAATAAATTCCACAGTTGAAATATTTTCAGCTATGACGACGGTATTTGAGATTCTCGTAGCGGTGTTGATGGAGGTTGATGTCTTCTGGGATATGACGCCTCATTGACCGCAAAATAGTTAGTGAGATATCGGAGGGTAGTCCAAGCAGGGAGGGTGAATATTGTACTCTGAGTTGGAGGAAGCAACCTGCCGCGGAATGTAGGCAGCTACAAATCGTCACGACTGCCTCTTCTTGAAGGCTCGAATCTTCGTCTTAGAGTTAACCGCCACGTAGCTATCGACGCCAAGACCTTTTGTGGTTTCAACAATGTGACAGCCGCTCAAACCTGACAGCATTTCACAAAAAGAAGCTGTAAACAGTGAGCAGAATTGTAAAACGTGTCTGAAGGAAATTTGGTTTCAAAGTGTGGAATTAACCTGGGTGAGGATAAAGTCCACTTTCGGGATGTTTTAGCTCGGCAAGGACACTTCGTTTAGCATGTACGGCAGTAAATTATTTTAGCGTACGAAAGAAGATTAGTTTCAGAAAGTGAACATCTGTGTATGGAGTTGGTTAAGAGTGGAGATAAAGTCGTCCCTGTGGACGCCTTGAAGGCATGTGTGGGAGTGGGAGCACAGGGTTTAGCCCTACTTTTTCTGTAGATAGCGATGAGTGGTCAGCTTCATGCCACGGCCGCTCTACCCACGTGGAAATATCCACCTAATGGGCGTTGATGTGTGTGTGAGAGAGAGAGAGAGAGAGAGAGGTTCTTCATGTAAAGATTATCTGAATTACTAAAACTGTATTGCATCCGACAGATGAGTGAAATGTAAGTGCAATTGTACTGGCATGGAAAAATCGAAATAATCGCAGGAAACCCAGTACCAGTCATATTTTCCCGCCATGAATCCTAAACGGTTTGGCCTGGCATCGAATTGGGACCTAAGCGGCGGGGAACCGCGACTAACGGCCTGAGCCGTAGGACAATCTGTGAAGTTTCCTAAAATATCGAACACGTTTATCAACAACTTTTATACAAATATTTCTTATTACAATAAGACAGCAATTAACTTATGTTTGGTCTGTTATGCACTAATTTGTACAACTGCTTTTTACTAGTTCTGTACGCGCGAAGTAAGAGTTATGTTTTACTTTTTTTCTGAACTTGCTTGTACCTTGCCGAAGTGTCGTTCGAAGAGGTGATGGCTCTCCACTCCCTGTGTGCTTAGCAGGCAGTGTTCCCTCGAAATCTTCAGAGTCGTTGAGAAACTTGAGAAAGTTTACTAACCTGGAAAACCTTAGGAGCAGATTCATTTTTCCTACCTACCTACATATAGAAAGTGTGTGAGGATAAAAAAATCGCATCGAACAAAGTAAAATGTTCAGTGGGTTTAGGAATATTTTGACAATAACAATTTTAAAGCTTCTTCTCTCTTACCCACATTTCTTTTCCTTTAAAAACTATGGAACTTTCCCTGAAGAGTAGTTGAAGGATTGTTAAAAATGCTTCTTTTTTTCTTTAACAGTAGGTGTGAAGAGAAAAGTCAATGTGTGTTCAAAGTTATTCTTCCATTTGTTTTACCCATTTTTATTAACTCTCGGACACTGGGTTGTATGGACAGAGCCAGCGGTTGTGTAATGTGTTGCGGAATACGATTGTGTTTTGGGAAAGCTTGAATTTAAATATGTGCCTAAGTGGACTTTGTTGCGAAGATATATGGCTGTTACCTTTATAGGCGATTATTTTTGTGATTCCTTTTCACAGATTACTAAATGAATGTGTAACGGGGAAGCATGTCTCTGCTTCAGTTCAGTCATATATTTCCCTTTCGAAGCCAAAGTACTGAAAGAGTTACAGTTCAGATTTTTATTGGTTCTGTTGAATTTGGTTTATATTTCAATAAACAGTATATTGAATACGAGTTCAAAGTGAAAGTTGTGTTAATCAAGCGTACATTTTAGATCATGTACTATTCTGTTATTTAATTAGCCATTATTTGAGAAAATTTGGAGGTGATCTTAGCTAAAACCTAGCATGTCGGCTGAAGCGGTAAATGTTATGATTTTTATATATTGTTCTACCAACTCGTACGATATATATTTGACTCATACGTACACGGTATGGAAAACTATAAATTATGATTTTTTTCGAACTGTGAACGGGACACCATCTGTCTTGATATATGTCATGGTTTCCCTCGGTTTCTTCACGAGCTTTTCGGACTTGTACCTCGAACTGGCTACGATGGCTTCTGTCCAAATTCTTTCCAATTTATTATTCACTTATCGATCTACGATGTGATGCTGTGAAGCCTGATATCCGGATGGTGCCGTTGTGTAGTCGGTAAATAAATAAATAAATAAATAAATAAATAAATAAATAAATAATCAGATTAACCCTTTAAAGACGAAGCGTATCTGTTTTATATAAGGACTCAGTGCGTACCGCGCTGTAAACACTCCATTTCGGTTATAAAAACCAATCTCTTAATGTTTTATAAGGCAAAAGTTGCTGTTTGTTCTGAGATCCGTACAAAACACACAAACGCAATGTGGGCACCACGTAGAAATTTTTAATGTTAAACCTGGTCGTACGTAAAGTTACCGCTAGGCTTTCAAAGGTTAATGCACACCACAATACAGTAGCCATTGTTGTGATTTTGCCACAGCAGGGACCAAGAGCAGAAGTTTTTCTTTTCTTCTCAGTGTCCTGATCTACTCTGGGGCCCATCCACCCTCCTAGACAGTGTCTGTCTAGTGTCTTTTCCTGGAGATATATCGGCCAGAGCCTGAAGCTGACCACTCAGTTCTATTCAATGCCAAAATTTAAGAATTAGCGGCACTATACGTCTTATTCTCCATACTTCTCGATCATGTGGTGTTTTAGTATTTACATTTGGAACTGCTTTGGAAAAGTGTAAAGTGATTAGGCCATAAGCATTTCAGTAACCATATAACGTAACAATAAGTAATTTGAAACTTTAAGCCTTGTGTCTTTAATTAAGGTTCAGTCAGTAGAAGTTTTTAGGAGTATCAGTTCTGATCTGCTTAACCTTTTAGTGGCAAGTTTATAGTTTAAAATTCTTTTAGTGACAGTTTTAATCTAACCAGCGTTTAACGCTTTGAAACACAAAACTGAGGCGAATAATATGTAGTGATTATATAGTTTTGTGTCGGAGAAAATACATCAAATTCCATTTCGCTTTTTTTTTTCATATTTCCTCTTCATCATTCAAGCAATTTTCCTAATAAGCTGATTTATAAAATGTGTACAGCTGAAACCTGTCATAATAGCGCCGATGCACTATGGAATATACTGTCTGTACTGTGATGTTGGATAAAGCGTGTTTAATTTCTGTGAAGAATAGTCCCGATTTTTTGTGCGGATTTAACATTACTTTACTCGTGGTAACGCGGAAATAAAACGTGATTATATCTTGAAATCTGTAAATTGTAACTGTTACAACCAATCAATTTCTATTTGTTACGTATTTCTGAGGCACCTGTAGATAGCACTTGGGTAAGTATTGAGTGTTCTATCAACATGAGTTATTCCTTCTTCTTACCACATTGTTGTCTGCCACAGACTGGGCCTTTCTTTTTGAACTTTGCTTGTTTTCACAACAACTTACAAACATTCACATCCTTCCATTTTTGTCTCATGCTTTGTGTTTTTATAGAATGTGCAAAAATTTAAAAAGGCTCACCTATCGAAGTGGCATGAACCAACTATTTTTTACCCGTTTCCTCATTCTTTGCAGTCTTCATCCACGTTTTCATGAGTTGTTAACGTCTAAAACACCGACAGCTGCTGATACAAATAAATCAAAGTCTGTACATTTGCAGGAAATAGGCCTGTGTACGTATCCTACAAAAGTAAAACGTATAATTAACCGTTTAAGGCATATTGATAACTGTGTGTACCACCAGGTTGAACAATCAAAAGGTTTGCGTATGTGTTTCATTAGAATCTCAGAGTCAAGAGCGATTCTTTTCATGAACAATATTAACTGAATCTTCATTATGGGGAGGGAGCCCTTTCTCTTTGTGACAGGAATGTAAATTGCATATATAAAATTTACATCACTTTTATTTTTCAGCGTGTTTGACACCGTGTTCATGGTTCAGTGTAACGTATTACCGTTCCATTCACACGACAGTCTGTTACGGTACTTCACACAACATTGCCATCACAAGACTCGCATTAAGTTGATATTCTTCTCGTCATATATCAAGCTGTAGTTGTTTTAATTGGGTCCATGAGGAGGGGCTAGAGTTTGAAACCAGGTACTGTACTGCAGATAGTTCACAATTTGCAGCATTATGTAAATCCGGTTGCGGACCTAGAAGCTCGTTAACTGAGTGTGCGTAAAGTGAGGAAGTAATGTTACAAGAAGTTGCAAAATTTCAGCTAACCCGGACTATTGACAGCGATTTATAAGCACTTTGGCAATTAGAAGTGATACAAACAGAATATAAATTATATTCAAATCACGTTTTAGTTTATGTAAATGCCGACTGCCGCATCTATTTATTTGGCGCACGAGTGAAACATAGGAAATTTAAATACATGACAGGTGTTCTAATTTGATATTTGTTGTTATTCGACATTAAAAATAGTGTATAGATGCAATATTCCAGCAGCTGTGGCATTGTGTAATATATTAGTACATATTAACATAAAACTACATGTAAATGATCTTAACACGTCTAATAAACAACGTGATTTTCCGTCGTCCTGTACAAACCAACATTATGTGTGACGGATTCTAATTGTGTGAAATAATAATAATAATAATAATAATAATAATAATAGTCTCCTGGCATACCACGAATTATAAAAATTGAAATATTAATTTGTGAAACTTATTCGTAGCCGATATAGTTTTACAGGAAAGAAAAGTTTTCTACAAAGGAACTTACTTTTACCCGCACGTGGAAAAGAATAAATACACACGGAACTTTTTATGAGAAACTTTTTAGCGGCCAATTCAAAGAACGATACTGTATGGTAAGATACCGTTAAGGTTCGACGAGCGATATGAGGGATGGGAATTTTAACTTGGAAAGAATTGCCTCAGACTTTTGTACAATGTCAGGATTCTAATTTGAAAGTATTAACTCAGAACTGCGCGAAGTGGCACTTCAGCGATGTTGAAACTTAGAACTCGGTTGTCAGATTTTCTTTAAATGTTTAAATACACACATATCCCCCCCCCCCCCCACCAACAAACGACATCGTAACTTCAGTGGTACAGGAAGTGAGGTATTTTCTTTGTAGGCAGAGGAAGGAAAGTAGTGTCTTCGGTGCAGAAGTAGCATTAAAATGTAAATAGGATTGTTATTAATTTCAGTAACACAGTTTTATTTCATGAAAAGCATGGTAGGATTCATGAAATAACTTCACGCCCAGTAGTTGTTGTGTGTCTGCTGTCTTGTCGCGAACAAAACAATATAACAATGCAGGCCTATGTAAACCACAGAACCTCAGTCTTTAAGACAAAAGGGAAAATAAAAGTCGCAAAAGGAACGTACTTGACGGCCTAACTCCACTGAGCGGAGTCGATCTTGAAAGAGGGTAGTTTCTCAGAAGCCAGTAGCTCTTTAGCCAGTCAGGAAATTTTCTGGAATGAGTGGAACCTGAGAATTCAGTACCGTGTCCGCCGGCGCCTTCTACTTGTCCTTATCCGGAGATGGATCAGTGTAATCGGCCTTAATATTATCCTCCCACCTGCACCTGGGCCATTAAAGTAATTTTATTTTTTTGCCTTCAGGTTTTACCAGCAAGACACTGTATGCGCTTCTGTCTGACGCGCTTCATATGCCCTGCTTCAACCATCTTCATTCATTTAACGACCCTAATAATGTTTTGCGTGAAACAGGTGTCGTGTAACTCCTCAGTATGCAATGACGTCCGGCATCCTGTTACTTTTGTAGGTCCAAGTATCGACTTAAGCCTCCTAGAATATAGATGACACGTACGTTAATATTACAAGGGATATTAATTACACACGTGTGCAGATGTTGTTCTCACTAACTAAATTTATTGATACTGTACAACAGCTTATGGCTGTCATTGTGCCATTTATGATAAAAGGGACTTTGAACTAGGCAACATGTTATAAATAAATCAGGTCCGTGTCGGGTAGTGATGAACAGTAGGTGATTAATTGCCTGAAAGTTGCAGCGATTTAATGCTTTGTCATTACTTCAAAATTTCATGCCATAAAATTGTACGCCTAACACCTTTCGTGCGTGATGGCCTGCTAGTTTATTTTATAGTTCTTACCTTGAAGGAATAGGCTTAAACTTTGGCCTAATTGGAGTGGTCAGATTCATGTTCTTATGTGATCTCATGCCGTGATACATGTGATTGCTGACATTGCATTGAAACGTGGCATTAAATTATTACTAATTTTCAGTGGTGAAGACAATGAAAGTAATTTGGCCCCTTTGCCTTAGGTTGTGACTGACTTAAGAGTCCCATAATCTGAAACAGAATATTCAGATTCGATTCTTAACCTTTTAAAGCCTAGCGGTAACTTTACGTACGACCAGGTTTAACATTAAAATTTCTACGTGGTGCCTACATTGCGTTTATGTGTTTTGTACGGATCTCAGAACAAACAGCAACTTTTGCCTTATAAAACATTAAGAGACTGGTTTTTATAACCAAAGTGGAGAGTGTTTACAGCGCGGTACGCACTGAGTGCTTGTATAAAACAGATACGCTTCGTCTTTAAAGGGTTAATCAGCGTACATTTAAATGTTAATATAGGACGCCGACTGGCTGTGTCCTCGGGGCAGCTTAGGACGATAGGATAGGGAAATAAGGCACAGTCTTCGGTACGAAATTTTCCCAGTGCTCAAAACATAGAGAGAATTTCGGTAACGATAATGGTCTTGTAACAGGGTGGTGGGCAGCATCATCTACTCTGTTCAAAGTGTTATGGAGCTTGAACCTGACATTTTATAATGAAATGGCGATTTCGCCCGTCACTTGAAATTCTAGTTTTGTCTTCTCCATCCGTATGTGGCCTAACATGATTTCTGTAACCACAAACTGTCATGAACTGAATATCCAACTAAATACAGATATGTGGGTCTGACACGTTCTCTCTAAGGGTAAAATTTTGCCTGTTGGACCATCTATGTACTTGCGCTGTACCAGAAGCTGGCCTGCAACAACTTTGTTAGTACATTCAGTCGCAGATAATAAACGGATTTGATTGAAACTTGTTCTATAGCAGCCAAGAGTTGCTGAAACACAACGACCAGCTTTGAAAATATGCAGCAGTATGTTTCAAATAGTGAAACGAATAAAGTAATGTAACAAATATTAATATCTAAGGAGTTAGGTTATCGTATTTATACGCATATGAGGTGGCTGGAAACGTCAATAGAGTCTCGCAGCCAGATAAATGTTGTTCTTGAGAAAAATGGGCGCAAGTATAATTATAAAGCAGAAGTAATCGGTAGCATCACAGTGGAAGCAACGTGACAGTCAGGCCCCGATATTTCAAGGAAGGGAAACAGGAAGACTGCAAGTAGAAAAATGAAGTTCCTAGGAACTTTGTTATTAACCGATCAGATCAACAATGAAATTTATATGTGGGAAACGTCAAATTTTTAGAATATAAAAAGTAAAACTTAAGATTTCCACAACAAATGAACAACACACATAAGACCGATATCATACAGAAAAAAATGGCTACCAAAACGGACACTAAAACACGGCTGCTGTGTTGAAGAGTCCCCGGACGTACTAATTGAAGGTGGGGAAGTCAGTTACACGTTAAGAATTCAGGATCAGGAATCTAGGCCCAATTCCGTGAGGGTTGTGCCAATCGTAGCCGGCACAAATAGCCGGTGTACTTCATACAGGCAGTGATTCGCAGAGTTGAAAGCCGATTTAAATTGTGTCGGTTTCACACTCTTCGTCACCACAGTAAATAAAGTTGCAGTGTTAGCTGATTGAATAAACTAATAGAAAATCTGTAATGAGATATTAATAGTAACCTGATGTCTGTTGAACAGTAATTGCTGCTACGTTTCAGCATGAACAATATGAAAAATTGAGCCAGGACTGAAGTTATTCGCGGTTTTATTCGGTCCATCCGGACGAAAGTCGATAAGATACGTTTGAAGAAGGGCAAGACATCTTCTTCCGTAGCCCCTTCCAGCTCCTAGACTGGAATAATCTTTTGTATATTGTGATGTAAAATAACGCCGAGGTTGTCGTTATGTAACCTGCTATCAATCAATCAGCAAGAGGAAGTAAATCTCTGATGATGAAGGCAGACAACTAACGTACATACTCAGGAGATATCTATAGAAGAATTTCGTAATGTGTTTACGTGGAAAAATCTCAGAAGTAGAGAGTGCAAGGAGAATAAGGAAGCCGGAAAAGTCGACTAACCATGGGTATATTTGATTATAGAGGAAAATGTGACAATATAGATGCAACAAACATCTGACACATCGTAGCAACCGAACCAGAGACAATGCTGAAGTGTACTGGAAGAGAAGTTAAGGATCTTTTATGCTCGGTAGTCAGACAGCAATGAACTAAGCTACACTAGGTGTGTCACAAAGGTGGACCCTACAGAACTTATTAAAGGAGGCAGCATTAACCCTTTAAAGACGAAGTGTATCTGTTTTATATAAGGACTTAGTGCGTACCGCGCTGTAAACGCTCTCCACCTCGGTTATAAAAACCGGTCTCTTAATGTTTTATAAGGCAAAAAGTTGCTGTTTGTTCTGAGATCCGCACCAAACACATAAACGCAATGTGGGCACCACGTAGAATTTTTTAATGTTAAACCTGGTGGTACGTAAAGTTACCGCTAGGCTTTAAAAGGTTAATGCAGAAATTGTTATATAAGAAGTAGTTTCCATCAGAAGTCGTAAAACCTGCTGTCTTATTGTATGAACCTGTAGTCGTACATACCTGTCCGTATTAGGCTGTTATTCTTGAAAGAATAGATACTGTATACGTTAATTTATCGGGTATAACCTCAAAGTTTCGCATAATTGTCATATTTGCACTTCTTGGTACAGACACAGTATGCATGTCTATCAACTTTCTCCTTACCAGATTTTACATTTTATGTATCTCCATTGGTTTGCTAGTTATCACAATCAGAAAGGAAGATAAAGAACATATTCGCACTACTGCCGTATTGTTAAATGGTTTGCAGATTGCTGCATAAGACTCATATACTTCAGTCAAACACAACTGTATATTATTTAAAGTGATCAGATACACGTTTCGGCTAGTAAAGCATCTTCTGCTGCATGTAACAATCAGAAAATTAAAATCAGCAACTGTAATATATGCAAGTCAATATCTGAACTTGTTATAGAAATTATAAGTTGCCTGATGTGAATTTTAATTAACTGATCAATTGGTTATTGATGCAGCTGTCTGTATAAGATAAAATGTCTTAAAAAGTTTGTAGACGTGGGATGATGGATGTAAGCGTGTTTGGGTTGAGACCAGGTAACTTGCATTAAAATAACTGTTGAAGCTGCTATGGGATAAGAGTTGGAGTCATAGCTGTAATTTGTTTTCCACAAATTCAGAACTGTGGTTGTTACCTTCAGTTGACGATGGCTTTGTTACAAGCCGAAACATGTAGCTTATTACTTTGAATAATATAGAGTTATGTTTCACTCAAATATACGGGTATGCCTTTTACTGTAAGTATATGCACAACGGTACGAACCACCTCACTGGTTTGCAAATTTATTGCCCGAAAAAATGTTATGTGCTTCTTCAACGTCTCTTGCCTTGAATAATTTAAGGATCCACGAGTACAACTGTGTCGCTAGTGTCTCTCCTACCTGACAAGTTAACCCCGTTCACAATGTTGTTTCTACTGATAGAAGGAAATTAAAAAGTGCGGCCTTAGAGCGTCCTGCAGAAGCCTAATGTTCGTACCGAGTTTGGTGACGGTCAAGTGATTCGGAAATTGAAGTGGGCGAACACACACACACACACACACACAGCACCACGATACGAAAAGCTCGCTTTTTTCCTTCTAGGAAGGAACGTACTTACAAACTGTTACTATTTTTTGGAATATCAAAGAACATCCTGCAGGATCTTCAGTAATAGGGCACTAGAACAGAAACGTCGAAGAGAACTGAACATTTGGGTGCTGTTAGTGACGCAGAAAAATAAGAACAGCTACTTGTTACACGAATAAGCGTGGTGATATTGCATTTGTAATTTGAACCATATAATATGGCAAGTTTTCCACTTATTATATGCCCCTGACACCATTAAACTTACTGCAAATAGTTTACTACAAAAATGATGTTCGGAATATGTCGTTTTTGAACTTTATCGATCCTTCTCTGCCCTTTTGTCTTTTAGGCACAATTCTTCAGCACTTTACTCTTATATTCCTCTTTTCGATACTATCCCTGAAGTTGAGAAGACAAGTTCCAACCCGTACAAAACAACAGATAAAAAATATGTTTGAAAATTTAGGATACTGCAGTAACTGTAGCTACCTGAAGTTATAGAGAAGAGACAGATTTTTATAAGCCATTTAATCGCCGAACACCAGTTATAACTCGGTATGGGCCCGCGGTTTGAATCCCAGTCAGGGGAAGAATGTAAGTTGGTCTTCATCCCTGTTATTTGTGAACAGAGTCCTGGCGACGGGTTTAAGTCTAAGGTTCTATAAAATGATTTTTATAATTCGTGAAATGTCGGAGCAGGGTAAAATAATGCACAGAAACTAAATAATGACAATGATGATAAACTGCAGTGAAGCCCAATACAATGCGAATTCCAGTACCGAACTTTTATGGAAAGACGGACCCTGCTCTATGTTTTTCTTTTCATCTGTCTCTTGAAATGGCAGAAATTAAGTTGGATGGAGCCATGAAAGGCATATCTATGTTTTTTTGTCGTAATGACGTTCTGTGTATCTAGCGCAGCCATTGTGCAGCAATTTCCACGTGTTGTCTGGTGAAATCGAATTGCAGTGTTTTAAATTTGGATTGTGTTTCGCCGGACATGTTTTCGCATGCATGGACGCGTTGTAAGCCCATTAAGCATCGTCCCTGTCACAGGGGAGGTAGTGTTTGTGACTGGCTGTACGGCGGATAGGAGTTGGGCATGCTGAAATCTAAAGGAGCACAAAAACAAAGAGTTGAAAATAATATTTACAAAACTTAATGCACACATTTCATATGTGAAGAACGAAATGTGTAGAAATTAGGCGGAGGTTTTGAATAAGCTTCCGGTGGTTTTGTGTATTATACTCGTGGAAATTCGACAACTGTTTGCTATTTCTTCATACCCATCACTACACATGTGTGTCAGCAAGCAGGGGATGTATTGTGCTGAACATCTAACTCACTCATAAACCTCGGAACATGGATTTTTTATGGCAGAAACTGCAAATATTTTAGAAGTTTCAGAACATGTGAAGTCATGGAAAATTATGTACGAGGGTTGTTCATAAATGATTGGCCCTCATGTGGGTTACAAGCCTCCTGCTGATGACTGGCGACAAATCACACTGTAGCATTTTCGACATCCCCACCGAGGTCTGTGCACTGTTGCCGTCTCTCTGGTAACTTTCTTTGGAGATACTGCGCACAGAGTCGCGGCCGCCTCTCTCCAGGTCATCATTGGTAGGGAATTTTCTCCCGGGGAGTGGTTCTTTCATTTTGTTGAGCAACGCATAATCCAGTGGGGCCACATCTGGAGAATATGCCCCGTAACACACGCTAAATGAAAGAACCACTCCGCGGGAGAAAATTCCCTACCAGTGATGACCTGGAGAGGTGTCCGCGGCTCTGTGCGCAGTATCCCAAAAGATGGTATCCTGCCGCTGTCCAAACGTTACCAAAGACATGACAACGGTGCACAGACCTCGGTGGGTAGTATACCGAAAGTGTTACAGCATGATTTGTCGCCAGTCATCGGTAGGAGGCTTGTAACCCAGATGAGGGTCAATCATTTATGAACGACCCTCGTAACTCTATGGAGAAAATGATTCTTTGTAAGATGGTAGTTTCCATCAGGTTGTCAAGAAGTCTCCAAACTGTATGCAGTCGGGCGGTTTATTACCGCGTTCACAACATCCCACCATTGGACACTGTTCTGTTTGGGATAAATCCAGTTCACGCCTTCATTCACGCCTTGTTGTTTCAAGGTAATGTATAGCCAGTACGCAAGACGACAAGCCGTATTGCTTAGACATTGTACAAAATTGTAGCAGCTTAAGAGAGTCCGTCGGGGTGGCGTAATGGACACGGTGAGCAGGCTGCGGGGCTGGACGCCCAAGGTATCGTGGCTAGACTCCAGGGTGGCGGCAAGACAGTTATCTGTTCTCCAAATCGCTTGATATTGAATGGGCAAAGTGGCCGGGGCCTGAGTATGACTACTAACCTCTATCTACTGCTGTAATTAGGAATGAGTGGATCTGTACCTCCACTCCCACATACGCCTTCATGGTGTGAAAGGGACAACTTTGCTTTTACTTTACTTTCGAAAGAAACCACACGTATTGTAACGTGAGTGTACAAAGACGACGGGTTTTTATTGAAAGTGATTTTGTGCGTGAAGACGGGGGGAAGCAGCATTTCGGAATTAGGCGATGGGAGAGAATGGTGGAAAGAGAGAAATTGGAATGAAGGTACGAGCGGAAGCAACGGTTTATGAGGGGGAAGGGGTTGTAATATTTCAGTGGAATGACGCAAGTGGGGGCGGGGGGGGGGATGTAATACACTGGAGTGGGTTGTAACAGAGATCCTCACACAAAAGGACAGCGCAACGTTATTATAACTGTTATGTAATGTCACGCCTCTAAATGACGTCACACGTGCAGTGCATATAAACCTTCCATGACATAGCGTGTTTAGGCCCACTGTTTATAAACTGAAGGAGCTGCGTGGAAATTTAGATACCGTAATTTCACTGGATTTTTCGGCGAGCAAATACCGCGAGGTCCCTTATCCCTTGAAAACCCTTATAGCTCAGTGGCTTTTATATATACCGTCTGTTTTTAACACTAAATGAATTTTGCATTTAGTCCACGGGGCATACTTGGGGATTTAATACGATTCGCAGTGAACATCGATTACACAGGTTTTCCCTGAACAGCATTAACGTATTGGCCTTTGCACTGGATACGCAGCACGTTTTAAGGTAGCAAATAGATTGTTACACACTATTTCGACGAATTTCACGTTGTATGTGTCGCTGTATTTAACACTAAAGCTCTGCATTTTAACACAGGTTATATTTATGAGTTTCACATAATTTTGAAGAGAGACAACAATTGTTTAAATAATTTTGTCTTTTAAATTGGGACGCGGTGAGACTTTTATTGTGAGGTAGGGAATAATATTCAGAATATCATTTACAAGGCTTTCATAAATTGAAGCGTGGTTCATCAGCGAAATAACCAGTCAACCGGTAAGGGGACCAGGTAAGAAACTGACGTTCAGCTTCCATCGACGGAGGAAGAAAGCAAGTTTCTTTGATCCGTGGGTACACGTTACAGCTTAGTTTATTCAAATCTCCCACCGCGGAGGCCTGCGTTCGATCCCAGCTCAGCCCATGTCGGATTTGTGGCGGACAAAGTGGCACTTGGACAGGTTTTCCCCCCGAGTACGTCGGTTTTCCATTGTCATTTTCATTCTACCGATGCTCCGTTGCTTGGAAAAGCACAAAAAATCATCATGTTAATTTTCAGCTTCATCATAGGGTTGCACAAGGAGCCTTAAGGCTGCGGTGCGTCCGTAGCTGCTGCTGCGGGGCCCTTCTCCACTAAAAAAAATTTATTCGCATACTCGAGTCTGTTTAGCACCAAATAGATTCGCGACCACCAAGCAGACACGTGTTATGTAGTTCTTCGCTCGCCAGGTTTATGAACTATCTACATTTAAATTTTATTACCGAGCTCCAGTGGTTTACTAGCTAATGTAATCAGACTGAAAGCTGTATAAACTTTTCACACTGCCGTCCGATTTTTTAAGTTTATTTATACGAGAGCCTGTGAAAAATAGTTAAGTATTTTCCCCGCATCCATTAAAATACATCATTTCTAGGACCGTATAATGAGTGTAGCTGCTGTCGCTATCGCATTACATATCGCCTGTCCACCATGTTTTGATTACTGTTTGTAGGAAATTAAGGTGTATTAAGTGGGGTGTCCTCCAGTGGCGTACCTTTTGTGCCAAGTTTCATTAAAATAGATCAGTTACTTCAGAGATCTAATTTGGGACACACACACACACACTCACACACAGATGAGATGGTGATTTCACACGCCTACTTCCCCCCCACCTCACCCATTTAGGAAGGAAATTTAGCTTTAAAGACACAAGAGGCCTGTTGTTCAGCCCCTCTGTGAACACGGCGCCGCGAGATTCTACCTGTCGCCGTCAAATTATGAGACTGACACCACAGCGCTCCTCTAGCTGATGATTATTTGAGTTCCTCCTCGGTACAACGTAGAAAAGTTTTCATGATGGTGCGACAGCCAATTAAGTTTACGTGCGTGACTTCGATTCTAACCAGCAGCAGAAAAGAGTTCTTACGCTGAAAAGTTTATAGCCAATACGTCCTGATTGACTTGGTTTCCCAAGACGTTATGTACCGAGGCACAAGTTTAGTGCTCTTGAAATTTGTATATTTCCGTCAACAGAAGAGAGCACCTGTATTCAGAGAATATCCTCGGCAACAGATCCTGCTGAAGGTACTGAAACACGCTTCAGGTTAATCTTTCAGAATGGGTGTCATTCCCACGACTGAGAATTCGGATATGTGTTGGAATTATACACAGTTCACAGGATGTACGTGATGTTTCCGCATGGTACAGCAAACACCTGTCTTTGATATGACGCTGCTGAATATATAGATCATCAAAATAGTACCTTTCTTACTCTGAAATTAAAAAGGTTTTTTGGCAAATTTATTGTATTCAGTACCACTAATACTGCTACAAGTAATGTTAGTAGTCATGATGACGATGATATTGATAACAATAGAAATAACTACAGTGTCAGTAATGGCTTTGTTCTTGACTAATGTATGGGATGAAATAACGACAGTCTGTCTCGGCAGGCTTTCTTTGGTTTCTCCGCCGCCCTCGGAGAGACTGCAGGGCCCACGGGGCCAAAATCCAATAGATATTAGGCTGGTTCCATGTGGATAAAATTGTCGGAGTGTGAAGCTGACAACTTGCCTACATTTAGCGCCGAGGTTAGAATGTGTGGAGCTATACCTCCCACCACTCGTTTTGAGATCCTGGTGTTCTAATGACGATGGGGTTTAATACTGCAACTACTACGCAGGACAGAATGGTTTTAAATTTATAGTTCACTTAAATTAATTTAAAGCCGTATGGTGCACCGAGGTTGGAATCATGTGGGGAATTACAGTTCCGTACATTGCACCGAGTCCGGTGTTGAAGCGTTCATGTATTACAGGCGGAAATGTATCTTTATACTGCTGCTGCTGCTACTACTTCTACTACCACCACTACTACTACTACTACTACTACTGCTACTACTACTACTAGTACTAACACCACTACTACTACTACTAATTCTGACTTTATTCTTGTAACTACGTATAGAACTCAAGTGATAATTTCCCTCCGGGTTTTTAAAACCTTGGCCCAAAAATGTGAAGGGAAGAGACCAGCCGGTAGACACATCTGTAGGTTGGATGATAATATTTAAAAAGGTGTGAAATGAGGAACGTGGGATGGTGTAAACTGGACTTAAACAGAGATAGTAGTGTTCGGTGGTTTGCCGTTGTGAATACGGTGACGAAATGTTGAGTTTCATAAATTCTGGGAAACGTGGTGCCCAGATTATCCACTGATATTTCCTCGAAAAGGAATTTTCTTGGTGGGGACATTCATAATAGTAAATAAGTATAGGCCTATTTGTTAAAATTCTTGACGACAAAAAAAATTCAGTCTGGCGCCGAAAATTAGACTAGACCTGAGAGCATGTAGCCTATAGGCGTATAGGTAACACAGATCACGCACAGTCTGAACTGCACGGAATGGAACGGCGGTTTTAGTAGCTACGTTATAATAAGCTTAATATCAAACATTTAGTAATTTAGAATGAAAGATCATAACGAGAAACATTCCACTGTTGTTGAAATTTCAGTTCTCTACGAACTGAGGTACTAAGTTTCAGTGACTCTAAGATTAGTTCTTTAAGGCCTAGTTGCTACTTTACGTATGGTACCACAAAGTTTGTGTTCACGCATTCAACTTTTTGCTTACACAGTGTATTTCTGTGATTCTTGTGGATCTAAGAGGAATTAGAAATTACTTTCCTGTGTAATACTGATTGGTTTTAAACCAAGAACGAGTGAGTTTACTGCGAGGTACGAACTGAATCCTTAAATGCAGTTCAGGTTAATTATTGCCTTTAAATTGCCCAAGGGAACGGTAACTCATTATCAGGGCGGTAATAGGCTAACATAATTCAGAACTCACGAGAAACAGTATTTGCTTTTAGAAATGTTGACAAGACCAAAGCATTAAGGCGCAGGTGCCTGGAAGGCGGGGATAAGAGATTCAGTGTTACAGCGTAATAATGTATATCCTCATATTTATGTCTGGAAACAAGTAATAAAATAAAGCACATGTTTATAAAAGATGCGGCTGTATACATTTAAAGAAAATAATGTTACAGTTGACATTAGGGAATATAGGAAAGTAGAGAAGATGGGGAGTAAAACATTAAGATGTATCTTGGACAGATAGTGAGAATGAACTGAAATGTGGAATAAAGGAACCATAGTGAATCGATGAGAAAGAGAGAGAGAGAGAGAGCAAAAGAAGGAAATAAAAAGAGTTCAAAATAATTCGCCGGAAACAAACTTTCATGAGATGAAATTTTTCGGACCCGCATTTTCTTCATCACAGGTCCCTAGACAAACTGACGACCGTCCGGCTTCACGCATATTTGTATCCGGCAGATTACAGGGCTCTCCTTCAGCCGCCGTTACTTTGAAACAGAAGCAATTTCCTTGTTGCTTATGAGTTTGTCTTTCCCACTTTTCCCTCTGTTGTTTTACAGACGATCCACCGTTTCTTCATCACTGGAACAATTATACTTTCCTTTCGTTTTGTCTTCTTTTGTGTATCCAAATTTTTGTCTCACTCTGGCCCATTTCTTCTGACTTATCGTTCTGTGGTCATTACGCTGTTTTTTCTACTTTCCTGTCCTTTTTGTCTTATGTTTCTGTAGGTGTCCACAGGATAGCTCAACATCTTCCTGATGACAGGGTTACTGTTGATTCACCTCACGTCGTGTAGTATCCACGCCCATTGCATTGGCTCTGCCCGTAGGTTTGTCTGTTTCAAGCCCTACGGTCGTCCTGAGAGGACAAATTACATCGAAAGGAAGAGTCCACCAAGTCCACACTCGTAAACGTGAGACGTGTAAAACTTACATGGACAGCGTCTTCTCGAAATGTCTATCACAAACCGTCGATACATTTCCGTTGGATCGTAGATCAGTTGGGGTTTATAGTATGGACTCCAGATGCTCCTAATTGATCCGATGTTGCGCCGCATGTACGTGTAATATTGTGCCGTAAGGAAGGACGAATTGGAGAGGAATTCTGTGTCCTTTTTGGAAGGTAGTAGAGCTCCTGCCGGGTGCCATGGATAATTTGAGTTCAGTGCAATAGCTGGCCTACGGGCTGGACAACCATGAATTCATGCTTTGATTCTCAGCAAGGGTAAGCGAATTTTCTCTTCTCTAAAGCGTCCAGACCGGCTGTGATGCTGACGCAGCTTTCTGTAAATTGGGTAACTGGAATAATTTTGCTGGGGTTAAAGCGGCGGGGGCGTGGAGCTGACCACTCACCGCCGTGTATTGCCGAGGTTAAGAATGAAAATGAGAGGAGCTATACCTCCTCTCACCAATGTGACCTAACGTCTTCCGTACGGGAAACATTAGGGAATGTTTCCTTGCAGTTTCCATGGAATCCTACATCCCAGTGCCCTCATCAGAATACCAAAACATTTTTTCTGGCCCCATTAAAGGTTAATATATAAAACTGTTACAGTCAATAAAAATACCAGAAATTGTTTAACTTCTAATAACTTCTTTGTATCTTTCAACTAACTAATACTGGACGGGAAACAGGCCCTCGTCTCATCAAGGCTTTTCCTGGACCCTGATAAATCCAAACGTTCGGTTGTGTTAAAAACAGCCTGTCACTAGATTAATGCTCGGCTTCCTTGAATACAATCCACGTACAAGTTTACGTCTTTAAGACAAGCGTGAAATTTCTGTGTTACTGATACTTCAGCACTGCGAGAGACTGGGTCGTGTTACGCGGCTTGCAGATGGAGCTGCCTCTCTGTGACTCTCTGTCAGACGAACAAGGACCTGCAGAAATTAATAAATGACGGATTGCTCTTATTGATAATGGCGCTAATGTTGTAACAAAGAAAAATATATATTAGCCAACATTCCTAATGATGAGACGTTTAAACAAATTTTTATAAAAGAATAATAAATATTTTCATTTGCTGTATCCTTTGATGAGAACCTTTCGCTTCACGAGCGCCATATGTTCCTTGAAATAAGGCCGTTGTCGTGTAAGCGTGAAATAAACCAAACAACAGAGAGCTCGTTTTGTGACCAATTAGTGAGCTGATGCGTATTGTATCTTTTGCGTAAACATCAAGGCACTGTAGCCTGTTCCACGAGTCAAAGTACTTTTACATCTCAGGTTGTTTTAGACATCTTCAGAAATGAAAAGCAACTAAATGCACAATTTTTATACTATTGTTTATGTTTTATTCACTATTTTTCCTCCATGTTTCGGCGAGCTGCCATCTTCAGGGAGGGAGCATCACTTTATTATGTAAAACACTTAAGACATTAAATTTTGCTGTCAGTGCTATTCTTAAAACCTTCTTAAAATATTAAAATTCTCTAAGATTCGTAGGTTATTTACCTATTCTGCGTGCTTTTGTTGGTGTTTTGTCCTGATTTGGAATTCTGTGACTTTTTTTAATCTGTCATGAACGAGAAACATCACCGTAGATATATAACTCTTACGAAATAGATTTCCTTTGGTATAAAGCTTGTTTTAGACAGTTGGTAGGGATCCTTCATTGGTGAACTGTTGATCCACTGCACTGTACGTACGTACTGTCGCGAGACAACTAATAAGTCTTGAAGAAATGCGCCCCTCTATCTCACATATCTGAACCCGATACACAGATCTCATTCAGGTTTAATTAAACGTTGTAGCGTATCGAACGTAAATATAAAGGACAAAAAACTTATATACTTTTTATAATAAATGGGTACAGCCCGGAGACGAAGCGGTTATTACCTTAGTTTAGCATTTTGTAGACTCAGCGGTCTGAAATTCACCTCAGGCAGTTCACACTTTATGAATAATCGTGACAAGAAAGCAAATCCCTTCGTAAGTGTAACAAGTAGAGAAAGAAAACCTTCTGCTATAACCTGATAGCACATTCAGCCAATTTATGAAATGCTATAATTCCTTAGCTCGTTAAAATTACTCCTTTAGAATTCTGTACATGTATTTGCAATGGATTAGGCGGTAAGTCGCCGATCTCTTACCTCGGAGACCTGACTTTAATCCCAGACCAGTTCATTTGGGAGTTGTATTGGACAGAGTGGCAACGGAATGAGCTTATTTCTGAGTACTTCATCTTCCTCTGTCAATACCACCAGGCTACCTTTCATCCTTGTGTTACTGGCCTCAGTTAGTCTTGGTAATTAACAGCTGTGGGATCTTGTGGTTTCACTGCGATATAGTTGAGGTCTTCGATCTTGTGGGATTATCGGCAGCGCCAACGGGTAGTCTGTTACCGACGTTTCGGAAGAGTGGTTTAGTCCCTTCGTAAAGGGTCAAGATGTTCTCTGTCGTCTTCTTGACTTGCGAAGATGAGACCAAAATACAGTCTGAAACGTCGGTAACAGTCTACCCATTACGCTGCGTAACATCCCAGAAGATGGAAGAACTTAATAGCACCGTTATACAACCCCCCTCCCTCCGTCTCTGTACTAAAAATATATTAAACCTTCGCTGACATTGAAACACCTGAAGTACACAATGCTTTATGCACAAGTATTAGAAGTACAGCACCCTTTTTTGACTGGTTTTGGGACCAGATATTCTGGGGCAGTTCTCAGTGGAGATGTATAACATTGGGTCATAACCGACATTGCCCTGTGTACGCGACTGTTTGTGAGATATGGGCTAGGGTGTAGGTGGCAAAGAAAACTGGACATGCATGTGCTTGAATATAACATTTTTTGTGTTACTGGACGCACTTTTTTGGATATAATAAGGGCAAACATTTTTTCACAAATTCATGACGATGCTTTTCCAGAGAATTGAAATATATACGTTACATATTAGGCTAATTCCATTTCTGTACTTTTAAACTGTTCTTATAGACTCGATTTTATGTTGTTAAAATATGTTACACTGTTCAGATCTGCACTTTTCTGGGGTATAACGCAGCGTCGAGTGGTAATGCTTTACCGACTTTTCGGGACAACCTATCGGTCCCATCTTCAAGGGTGAGGAAGTCCCGAAACGTCGGTAAAGGATTACCACTCGAGGCTGCGTTATGCCCCAGAAGAGCGCAGATCTCATCAGCATCTCAGCGGAAGCCTGAAGTCACGAATATTGCGCTGTTGTTTTAACTGACACCAAGAAGTGATGAAACCTGCATCTCCGAAGGGGAGAAAATATTCAGGGTGTCTGAAAATTGGGTGCTGAGGGGAAAGCGTGGGTCTTAAACAAATTAAGAGAGAAGAGGACAAACGGTCTTTTTTTATTTAAGAGTTTCCTAATTTGCATATACAACTACTGTGTTCAAATAAAGGAGGGGGGTGAGATGGGCGGGCTATGTAGCGCGCAACGGGAACATAAGGAATTCATATTATATTTTTTACATATGAGAACCCGTATGTGTAACGACACTTTGTCAGAAAACTTTAAGTCTCTAATCGGGAGCAGTTGCGGGATGTTGTGAACACGGTGACGAAAAATAGCATTTTGTGCCACGTAAGTGACTATTCACTTCCCAAGAAAGAGTCTTCTGCATATAGGTACTTAGATAAGAGGGTCTCGCTAGCGAACTGGTAGGTTAACCTGTACGTCTGTTTTTGCTCCCCGTCCGTCTCGTTCTTCTTCGTAGTTTAGTAATTATAATGAAAAATTCTTGACCTGAAAAAAAAGTTTTCGTCTAAATTAGAAGTCTCGGATTTCTCTGTTTCATATAAAGAAATGTTTAGATGGTTTTGGTAATGATTGCTTCTAATTACCTCCTCTTCAGAAATACATGTAAAACTGAAAACACATGCACAGTAGATTAAAAACTTTGTTACAGTTTTCATCCGCTTATTAAACAAGGAAGACGGAACAGACAAATTTACACTGAAAACTCAGATGTATTGAGAGTCACGTCGCCAAGAATTACGAAGCCGTGTAAATTTTGGTATTAATTTTGAAACTTTCCGGCCAAAGGAAGCAGATCTATTCAGTATCCTAATTTCGTTAGTTATTTTGTTTCTCTTCAGCTGGCTGGCGTTGTGTTTGTAATACTAATTATCGTATTCAGGGATTAACAATTTTACGTAGATGCTGGTTTATATTTTTCTTTAGTATCAAAGTAAATATTTTAACATGAATAGCGTTAGTTTGCAAAGGAATCCTTCAAATAAATAGAGAAATGTGACGTTTCTCGTTTAATGAATTCATTTCAGTAAATGAGTTGGATGCTGAAAGCTTGCACACAACACATGTTCTTTACAATTCTTTAGGACTTCATAGAATCTGGAATTTTTGTATGAATCCAAGACATATTCTTTATTTTTTCAAATGTAATTAGGAATTAATGTCGATATGTATTATACAAATACAGACATTATTTTTCAATCGTTTAATAGAACATGTAGCCACAGAGCTTAGAAGGCGATTAAAACTGTAATTAATTTTTCTTATTATTGTAAAATAAAACATGTATGAAAATAAGTACGTCTGTTTGCTTTAAGGTTGTCCAGTTTTGTCTTTGAATTTAGATTGATATTATAACAAGGAGTAGAGGTGCAGGAGCTAGTAAATTTCAACAGATTTTCTTGCTACACTTACGAGATTCTGGTCAGTACTAACTGCCAGTATAACAAATGCATGTTAAGACGTGTGTTGCTTATCGCTCATGGTTCTCAAGTTGCGGTTCCCATGGATCTCTGGTTCTTGGAAATATTTGAGTCCAAACTTATCAGAGACATGCTCCTAGAAGTTCTATCGGAAGGACCCTTGTTTACTGATAGAAAATTTGTTTTTAAATTTGTCAGAATTTAAAGTATGATATGGAAAAAAAAAAAACTTTCTAGCTATTTCGGTAGGCTTCAGTAAAGTGAAGGCTTTAAAAATGTAGCCCAATATTTTGTCATGTTATCTGTCTTGTTAAGGTGTACGTTTTTATACATCCTTGTGTATCTTTCGAAGCTGAAATTCGTAAATCTCCCGGACACTGGGCGCTGTACAATCAGCACTGTATAAAATTGTCTTCAAATAACCCAGTAGCCAGTAATTTATTCCTGTGGTAAAAATGAAGTCCCTGCGCAAGCCATTAAGTCGTATAGGACCTGTGGAGGTGTAGCTCCACTCATTCTTAACGTCAGCTTTAGATTGAGGTGACTGGCGAGTCTCGCAGTGCAGCCACTTTGCCTTCGAGGAAACAGCCTGCCATACCTTCTGAATCGGAGGCTGGGTGGGCCCCAGAGCCATCTGAATATTTTTTGGAGGAAATAAATATTTCTTGCCCTTTCCTGGATGAGTAAAGAGTCGTTTCAGTGGTATAAACGGATCATCATCATCATCATCATCATCATATTGTAGGAAGGATTGTCGTGTAACTATGAGTATTGGCCTTTTTGTGTTGGAGCAGTTCCAGTATTTCTTAACGTTTGACACTGGATGGAGATGAGCTATTAGCTTCACGCTTCAGCCGTCTTATCCTCAGTGCAAAACCTCCCCTTTTTCCCGCTGGAGGAAGGGTGCGCCCCGGAACCCCTGTGGACGCAGTGGCGAAGGGAACAATGTCCTGCCCTGCAGGCAATCGACTTCGGATTATCCTGACGTGTAGCCTCTAATCTGATCACTGAACTAACCTGTTGATGATCGTTGTAATGTGTTTTTTTCTTTTTATTTCAGGTGAGTTCCTTCAGACTATGAAATTTCTGAATCGTGTCATGTTGTTTGGACGGTGTCAAGCTGATGTCTGTAAGTAAAACATTTCGTATTTTGACGAATGTGTGTCTGTTGAGATCCTAAACAACAAATACCAAGTTTATTGCAGTTCTAATCTGCATTTTGTAGCACTGTACCACCGAGTGGCAGACAGTGCGTTACAAACCACTTCAGTTGCTGGCCATGGTTACTTTCAGATTCCGATGCAAGTAAAGAAAGCTGACATGTATACGCGTAAATAATACACTCAATTCTAAAGCTTCTAATTATTATAAAGTTACAGGATAGTGGGGTCGATGTTCTTGAGGAAGGATTTGTACATATGACTAGTGGCATTTATCGTCGTCAGCGTGGCTTTATATGTTGAATTTATTCAGGCTCCAAATATACTTCTGATCATAGAATTTATAGGGTAACTTGGAAGACGTTTATACATGTCTCTTTTAAAAACTGTATAGTCTGACTAGAGCATGTAGCACGTATTGGGGAAAAGAGAGGTGCATACAGCATTTTGGTGGGGAGACCTGAGGGAAGGCGACCACTTGGGAGACCCAGGCATAGATGGGAGGATAATATTAAAATGGATCTTCAAGAAGTGGGATGGGGGCATGGACTGGATTGGGCTGGCTCAGGATAGGGACAGGTGACGGGCTCTTGTGAATGCGGTAATGGGCCTCCGGGTTCCATAAAATGCGGGGAATCTCGTGACTAGCTGAGAAACTGTTAGCTTCTCAAGAAGGCCTCTGCTCCATGGAGTTAGTTAGTTAGTTAGTTAGTTAGTTAGTTAGTTAGTAGTCTGACTAGAAAATTGTCTCTAAGCGTAACTATCATTTTGCCTCAATTTTATACCTGGCTATCCAAGGTCTTTACTGCTGTTGGTGTGATAGTCATAAAATAATAATATGGGGATGTGGAAATTACCGCATTGTTTATAAATAACACGCTGTTCGTTTTTGACTTGTGTTATGCTGTGCTGATGCCGCTTCATTTTCGTGGAAATACAGTGTTTCCTCGTACTTGCTGGTGTTGCTGCTGCAGTTGAAAAGAGCGCGCATGAAGAATACAGACTGTGCATAATTAACTATTTAACGTATCACAGGTCAGTGCTACGATGGAAGAATGAGGAGTAGGAAAGAAACAAACGAAAGGAAGAAATATTTTCCTGTCTTTTTACTGACCTTTTAACTGTTTTGCTACAAACAGGGAATGAAACTGAATCTAAAGCCTGCAAACTGCGTGACTTGATTTTTCCGCATAACGTTCAAGAATCTTCACTTCTTTCCCCCATGACGTGTGTTTCTCCCTCACATCCTTAAAGTATGCAATATCGACATCAAAGGGAGAGACAGACATGTGAAGAGCTGCGTCGTACCTGAACTCTCTGAACTAAGCTTCAACAAATTTTCTCAGAACTTCAATTTCAGTTACGCACTTGTTTGTGCCGCGCAGCGATACACTTACTGGGCCAATATAACTTTCTCTCTTTGTGAGACCTTCACAAAAAGAAAGACTGGTGATATCGAAGCAGCCAAACGTGACAAAATTATGAGCAGCGTTACCATGCCCGGAGGTAAAGCGGCCGGGACATAGTGTTAACCACCCACCCCCATCTAGCGCCGAAGTTAAGAAAGAGTAAAGCCATAGCCCTACTCTCCCTGTGTGTCTTTATAGCAGATTATAGGGCGAAATTGACCTTTATTATTATTATTATTATTATATTGAATCAGAAAAGTTATTTTACCTTATACTTTTTAAAGCTGTGAATATTACGATATGCATGAATAATTTTGCATTGTTCTGTGTGGAATGGGCTTTATACGTAGTCTTATTTTTTAGGAAGGAGGATAAATTAAAAGTGTTTTTGCAAATCAGTCTGGAAAATATTTGAAACCAAAAAGAGCAGAGCGATTAAATTGCGAAATTCTTAGCTTATGCAGATCACCTAATAACGTTAGTGCAGTGGTGTTGAAAAGGCTAGAATTTAGGAGGCAAATATGTGTACACAAGTTTGGTGGGAGATACCCACTTGGAGATCTGTGATTTAGAATGGCAGAAGTAAGATGTCAGGATAGTAGGTGGCTGAGGCGGCCGTTAAGGGGACTTGTTGTGAGACTGGGACGCACATGTCAGTCAGTGAGAGTCGCGCTTGGGACTGTTAGCCATGAGAGAGCTGGTTGCGGTCTGCTGGAATATGAGGCCCTGTAGTTTTGTAAATATGTACAAGGATTTCGGAGGGGCCCGCTGTGTTATATTGAACGTTACTCAACTTTGAGAACGAGGGAAGCCCATCCTTAGGTTGCCGTAGTAGCTTCTGTTTAACCGCCGTCAGAAACTTACATCTCACGGTATGAATCGCAGTAAGAAAGACCAACTTATGTCCCTGTATTTGCGTAATTCCCAAAAGTGGCAAGAGTATTTTTTATCTTCTTGCAACAAACATAAAATTATTTATTCTAGTGCTACTTGATACCATATTTACCTATCTATACATTGGTATAAAGGCCGTGGCATTTTAACATATAATGTTGGCCCTTAAAAGCATTCTGCATGCCTGTTGTTTGCACAAATATTTCTCTTGTGCGAGAATTTATAGAACGTGTTTATAAATTGTGAGAACGGCTAGTAGATCGCATAAACCAGCAAAAGCTCCTGCTAATTCCTATATGCCATATTACACTTACATTTGATCTCTCCTTATATATTTACGTATATAAAGCCGATAATTAAGTAACAATAATTTCACTTCGGTTAACCCGCAACGAAATAGATAACACGTTAAATTTCAAGTAATGTACGTAAATATTAACCACTGATTTCCCTTGTGAGCACAGACGCAGACACCTAGACGTGTAGCTCTCGGTTAACTACAAGCTGCAAATCGTGGGTGCAATCCTGTCTCCTCTCACAGCATATATTTCATACGCCAGAGCAACGGAGTAATCACGCAGCCGGCTCCTGTTGTGCGATAATTTGGTCACAGACGGACTTTGCGAGAATACACAGAAGACGAAGCTTAATTAACACTTTGATAATCGACTGTATGATATTATCCAAACGAAGGTTTCTGTTTATACCCTGTGAACTTTGTACCGCAGTCACACTTTGTTTTGAAAAGCTTTCAGGCCTCCCAAGTAATTCCAACCTAACGTGATTTCTGCATGCCTGGTGTATAACATATACACCAGTTCTTCCGAGTCATGCATGTGGACCGCGTCAAATAATTTCATAAAAACTCTTCAGGCATGGTTTATTGTTAACTTCTGTTTCAGCATTGTAAAAATTTTCCTTTATATGCTTCTCAGTTGTTAAGTAATTTCCGATTTTCCCATTCTTATTATCGCCTTTTTTATTATATCCTTGACTCCTGGTGGCAAATACGTGTACCGCCGGGTTACAAACTAAAAGCGTGACATTTTCCCACCCTCTGTATCTGTATTGTGTATGGTACAATAAACAGCCATTATTTTCCTGCATGTGATTCACCGACTGGCTTTCCTGATGGAAAAAAATGTGTTCGGTGTCAGGTATGACTGAAACCTTATGTATAATTTACATTTATTTTGGTCTTAGAAGGTTTGAGAGAAGAGTACTGTCCGTCTCTTTTCCCTTCTTTTTATTTAGAGACGCTGACAGTAGCTGCATTACCTATCGTCGATTGGGGCGATAGGCCGGATTAGTAAATGGTGAATTGGAAAGGATGTGGAAAGTAGTGATCATGGATTAAATTGAAGTATTATCTCAGCTTCGTATGGAGCAGTTGAGGAAGGTCATGACAAAATACATTCCGATTAGCCGGTGTCCGGACCTAGCAGCCAACCCAGGACCTCCCAAGTAAGAAGAAGACGTGTTAAATATCTGACCACCGTTAATAATACTACAGATCTGTATTCATTTATTTTACCTGTCTTTGGATAGTAACTCTGCCTTGACGTAACGAATGCGAGCTATTTTTCAGGACTGTTCGGATGTTTCGTGAGGCCAGACATGTTGGCAAGCTGAACCATTCGTTGCTAATGGCGTGGCAAAGGAGAAACGTGATTTTTAACGATCTGTCACAACCTCGGTGTGACCTGACCACCAGCTTTCTTTCACGCAAGATGTTAAATTACCCTAGCCTTCCGAATTAACATTTCAGCATACTGGCTTCTGCGTCATACTGAGCGGTCTTCATCGCTTTCGCACATTAAGCAGGACATTAACATTTCACACGCGTGAGAAATAGGGTAGAAAATTCAATTTAATATACGGTCAGAAACTGTTCGGTTTGTGTGGTCCATAGGCATGGTGTCTTCTGAGAAAATTTGTTGAAATAATAACGGTTTGTGATTGTAGTAACTAACCTTTAAAAATAAGTAGTTGTGCGGCTGTGGACAATCCCATGAAATGCGTACTGCTTCTTCAAAACGATGAACTGAATTGCATCCTAACTTTCAAATGACCTAGTTGATGTTTAACAATCAAGTTTTTTGGTTTAGTTGTTAAGTTTGTTCGTTTGTTGTAATGATAAATGATAAGATCTTTTGTTGCTTTACGTGTGTTTTGCCATGATATGAGATCAGGCACTGTAACAGAGAATGGAGAGTGTTTTGAGTCGCCTTGTTTCCCTTTCCACGGACACTAAATAAACTTATCTTTCCCTTGGGCTCATATTACTTCTGATGAGTAAAAGAGGATATATATTTCTGTTTTATTGTTCTCTAGTGATTGTGTTATGTTTTCTATGTCCTCTGTGTTACACAGGGCCAGCAGTAACCTTAATCAGCACTTGGTTTCTATTGCTCTGGAGACTTATACAGTTGCTCTATAAGAATTGATAATTGTTCAGTTTATTTTTACCTGTGTCGTTACGTTATCCTGCGGTGTAGCGTCGGTTACAGAACAACATACTGAAGTTGTTTGTCGAGTTAAGGACGTCAAAGCAGCCTGTTACCAGTTTATAAATTGCTTCTTTATCTGTAGGAAGTTGCTTGAGTAAGTTCTGACAGTGTTGAGTCATCAGTGTCCGTTGTTCCTTTGCACATAATGTTTTTTCTTGGCCTTTTCGTCATCTGTGGCTTCATCTTGATATATCCTTTCCAACTGTAGTACTGGATTCTGCCTCAGAAGTGCAAATTTTGCTACTACGCGTACATTTGATCTGGTTTCATCTCGTGTATATTTTTGAAACGTGAAGTTACTTATTTATTACAAAATTATTTAGTGTGTAATATATTTCTTAATTTGAGACCTCATATGTTTAAAGCATTTTTCATAAATACGTACAAAGAATCTTGTAATAAATTTCCATACATTCAGTGTTTCAGTCCGCAACCTGACGTGCAATACAGTATTTCTAACTATTCTAGTCACCTGTCCGGACTTCTTTCGGAATGACATCCAATCATGTTCAGTGCACAGTGTGCAACATATCCACAGCCATTACAAAATTAACGTGTAACGCTATTTGTTTAGATATCTTCCATTGCTACACGCACCGTAAAATTTTCATAATGTTTCCTAAACTCTTTTACATACCTCACAGAAAACACAGGAACAATGTTTACCGTGGCAACGTACCAGTCGAAGGAAGGAAGGAAGGAAGGACGGAAGGAAGGAAGGAAGGAAGGAAGGAAGGAAGGAAGGAAGGAAGGAAGGAAGGAAGAGACAGAGATGGATTTATGTGTGTGTGTGTGTGTGTGTGTGTGTGTGTGTGGAGAGAGAGAGAGAGAGAGAATTTTCGCACAGGATGTGCCAAAATTCAGGTTGTTTGTGAGTAAAAATTCCTATAGGATGTCATCATATGTTCGACTTTCAACTTTTACACCGCTGTAAGGATTTTAATGTTCCAAGTACTGTGTGATGTTAACGTACATTGACGACCTACGGCTGCAGCTTCTTATCCGAGTTCCTTACAGAAATCACTGCACCGTTTGCTACGCGACATTCCTGTTCCAACAATGTTAAGGATGTGGTATCAACCTGATGGTGCTCCACCTTATGTCGCTCGACAAGTAACAGAATACCTTGATGGTCGTTATCCTAATTGCCGGATTTGTCGTTTTGTTCCACGGACCTGGCCTGCGAGGACACAAGATATCACACGTATTTACTATTTCTTGTGGGGACACAGGAAGGATGTGGTCTACCGGCAAAAATCGCAGACAAGAGTACTACTGCAGCGAATCATCATGTCGTCCGACCGAATAAGGGGGGATGGCAAATTTATCAGCAGGGGAACAAACTCTTGAGAGGCCTGGAATTGTGCATACTGAATGGTGCGTGTTGTTTTGAACTGTAGTAGGCGTAACTAACATAAATGAAAATAGGCATCCTTTAATATTATTTAATAAAGTCATTTTTCTTCCGTATTGAAATGTAACTACATAAAGCAACAACTAATTCTGCAACATAATAAAAGATGTATCTTTCTTTTACGGTATTACGTGACACATTAGTTTCTTTTGATGTTGTACGTACAGTAGTGTAAGACTTAATTACTGCCTTTGTTTTGTGGTGTTATCAGACACACGTTGGACAGTAGGTTAAGACTTAAGGGATTTATCTTTCCTTCGTGGTGTCACACAACTTTATTTTTTATTCGTATACTATCATAAAATGTATTTGTTGTAAAACTTCTGGTTACATCCATGTGCGTGTATTAAAATGCTAGTAGCGGTGTCACGGTTGATAATCGGGCATATGCTAATATAGCACTTTTCACTTAAAACGACTCGTATAAAAACATATAGAAATTTGGCACACCTTATGCGAGACATCTCTGTACATAAAGACATTCATTGTCACATCACTCACGCAATTAAGCAGTCTGTATAATTTCACCCTATTGCCAAGTCGTAGTGTGTGCAAAACGTAGCAGTTTCATGTAATTGATGTTGCTGCTGTGATACGCTAATTTTATTTGTGTGAATTACAGAAAGGCGAGTATAGCCGTGTAAGCTGATGCACCTCTCTCTCTCTCTCTCTCTCTCTCTCTCTCGTGACCATACCCATAACGTTACAGGCTTGATAACTGTTACTAGACGTAGTCATCTGGATCCTGTTTAATGTCCTTTGAAATCGATGGCTAGCAATAAGTTTCCAGCTACAGGTTTGTCGGTTTAAGAGGCATGCAGCTACCCCAGCTTCTGGGCCAGGAGGTGGCACGGACTCCCCCCCCCCCCCCCCACCGCTCCTACGGTCTTGACGTTTCCGCATTATGCAGCGACTCAGGATGTTTCTAAAACTTCAATACGGCTGGTGGCTGTGTTTGTGTCTGTGGTTCTGTTCTGCTCTGTGTCAAGTACCAACCGTGCCGCCGTTGTTCAGTGTTAAGAGTTCCATGTAAAGTGTTTTTTGCTGAAGTCCTTCTTGAATGTGTTCTACAGGTTTCAAACACAGTTAAACCCTGATACAGCGCCTCCCCAACGTAACTGCACCCTCACTTAGCGCCCATGAAAATCTGTAGACAGAATGTCCTATTTCGTGTTTCGATTTACCGCCACTCTTCGTATATTGCCGCAGAATGCGTTGAACGAAGAGTGGCGCTGTATTGGAGTTTCATTGCACTTCCATTCAGCCTCATGACAGTTCAACGGGGATTTAGTAAAAACAAGCTGCTCAAAGTGGCATAAGTTTATTATTTATGTGTAAAATAGATAAATAAGTTTTATGCAATATTATTTTACATTTTTTCCCTGATGATGATTTCTTGTGAGTTGAAACATGTAGGGACATTCGGTGCGATAATATAATGTAAATATATAAGGAAGAACATTGTGCTTTTTAAGCCAGCAAAATGTTTCATAACTTGTGTTCTATGCCTTTTGTGGTACTAAATTGACCTTTGCACCTAACTTCATCCTTCAGAAATATGCCAAGCCTTTAGAATAAAAAATACTCATCCATATCGTCCATTACGTCACAAATTTTCCAAATCACAATTTTAATGTTCAACATCCCCGTTGGCGTATGTTTCAATTTCCACAAACAATCAGTCACAGCCAACTCTGTTATATCTCTTTATTTGGAGATTTGAGCCACAAGTTTCGGCCTGTTATGGCCATCGTCAGGCTCCTCTAAAAACAAGAACACTGAAACTCTACTTTTCAGAAAGGGGAAGGCCTTCCCCTTTCTGAAAAGTAGAGTTTCAGTGTTCATGTTTTTTAGAGTAGCATGATGATGGCCTTAACAGGCCGAAACTTGTTGCTGAAATCTCCAAATAAAGAGCTATAACAGACGTAGCTGTGACTGATTTTTTGTGAAATTTACCAAATCACAATTGCAGGCCGAGACATGGGTTCCTCTCGAATGATCCACAACGATAGATTCTTTCCTGAAACACTGAATCACTGCCACCTGGTGTACAGTGACATGCTACATAGGGGCTGAATATTGACAGGCTATATGTAGCTACATTCAGACAGGCCACAGTGGCTTGTCCACAGTTTGTGGTGCGACAGTCGGCTGCTCGTCGTTTTGAGTCGTTGCTTTCACACCAGTGAGCTTCATTCGTACTTCAATCGCAACACGGAGAACGTTTTTGTTTTTCTTCCTCACGCGTGAATTTGAACTATTGTAAAATTATCGAGTATTTTGACACGGGCAATTTATAACCGAGACTCAGTTCAGATCGGCGACCCGGAATACAGAATGTCGAGAATATTCGAACACAATCGATAAATCAAGAGCATGGTGCGGTGAATGTTGCGACAAGAACAAATAACCCGGAATGCACAGAGCATCAGAGTTATTTCGTCAC
Source organism: Coptotermes formosanus (assembly GCA_013340265.1). Classification (NCBI taxonomy): domain Eukaryota; kingdom Metazoa; phylum Arthropoda; class Insecta; order Blattodea; family Rhinotermitidae; genus Coptotermes; species Coptotermes formosanus. Next base: position 3,166,778 of record BLKM01008651.1, on the reverse strand, counting down.
CATTGTAAAAGAGAAATTTCTCTCCAAAGTGCAACGGCGGTGTGTAGAAGCCTTCCTGATTCCAAGAGTTGATAGCGTTTAACGTGATATAATAGCATGGCGACAGCAAGTTTTCCGCGTGGAAGGAACCCTAGGCTTGTGTCAGTCGCTAGTGCGGTGGGAGAAAGTCTGTAACCGACATTTAACAAATTTTTTTTGCAATAGACCGTCGGACTCTATTTGTAGTAATGAAACGGTATTGTGATTACTAATGCTTTTACGAGTTTTGAGGTTTTTATAGAGCTGTGGTCGAAGATGCCATTCTTCTGGGATGTGACGCTGCGTCACTGGATACTTGGTTTCTGACGTTTCGAAGGAAGGTATTATCATAATCTTCGTTGGTCTGAAGTTCCGGTGGGAAATTCTTCTCAGATCTGTAGGCTGTTGAAGGTGAAGGCAGTCACGTTCCTTTGAAACGTCGCGGACCGATGGCGCAGTGACGCCCCGTCGTATGCCACAAGAAAGAATTTCCTACCGAACGGCATGTTACATGTCTCTGTACCACAGAGTAATTGAAATATGATAAAAGACAATTTTCCGTTATTAATAAAATTATTCTTCTCAAAATTTTCTAGAATGTAGATAAAGGTTTTTTCCTTGCGAGTGGCGGTGTGTGGATGATAGACAACTGACAAAGGGCTGGTCCTCTAGCATTGAAGTTGGGCTGCGAACCGTTCAACTTGAAAATGAACTATATTACGAAATGTTACGAAAGTGTCGAAATGTAAAGAATTTCTTGTTGTTGAAAGATCGTGTACAGTAGCGCTGCGATATTGCAAACTTAAACTTCTCAGGGACAGCAGTCATAGAGAGTCAAGTGTCTGCTCTGTGGATCACGTCCACACAGTGTAATCAGAGCGACAAAGTGTTGATTGTTCAGTCTAAAAGAAAGAGTTGTGAGGTAACATGAAACTGGCGCCATGTGTAGAGCCAAGGGGAGTAATTCTTGAGAAAAACAATTTTGAGTCACATGCAACCCAAACACAAATAAAGTTTTTGAGGAAAGGTTTTAGTATCCCACTTTCGGCGCAGATTTACGTTGGAGTCACATTCCCTGGCTTACTGAAGCAGTGCGAGCCCTGAAGTTTAAAAGCCGTGAGCAGATAAAGCAGACTGTGCGTCATTTCGTAGGCTGGTCTGGAAAACGTCGCCTGCAGTTTCACGTAGGAAGATCATACAATGAAGCAAAAACGATTTGCAACTTTGCCGTGGGCGGGGCGGGGATGGGGTGGGGGGGGGGGTAGGGGAGAGGAAAATGTACACGGTTTGTGAAACCATTTCCATAACTTGCGTGTGACCGAGATAGTTGGCTTAAGTTATACCTTTTCTGGCCTGTATTTGAGAGGTGCCCTCTTCGAATTTGAACTCATTCTAAATGTTGTAAGTGCCATATTCTGTGCGGTTTTACTCAGCTTTTCCGGGCAAATTCTGGGAGTGTATATCAAACTAGGCTAGACCGCTTCCTTAAGCATTCTTCACGCTTCATTTTTCACTGTACACCGTTTTATTCGAAGGTGTGTTACCTGAGTCAACGCCGGCGTCGTTAAGTAAGCCATGAAGAAACAAAGAACTCTCGTAAAAGTTACAGAGTAAAATTAAGTATTTCATTCATTTAGGCCTTTCGTGCTGTAGAATTGGCCAAAAATGAATGTTTGAAGGGGCGTGCTTATTAATTTATAATTATCGGTTTGAAGCTTGAAGAAGAGAAGGAACCACAAAACAAAGAAGAAGAAACAGAAGAGAAGCAACGGAGGTGCATTGAGAGGCACTGTACTTGCTATTATTATTGCCGGTCGGGGGGGGGGGGGGGGGGAACAGAGCAGTTAGTTTACTGTTGTGAAGGTTGCTAGGCTGTGCTGCTTGCTGCTCGTCCTTCTGGTAAGGGTAGACTTGACAAACGGTGTAGCGTTGGGAGGACGATATGTAAATTAATCTTAAATGATAAAAAGCTTAAGGGCGGTATTGGATTCAACTGGCTTACAGTGTTTTTTGTTTTCACGCTGGTGTGAATCTTATTAAATCTTCGTGTTCCATAAAGTGCCAGGAGTTCTTATTTATCTGACCAAGAGCTGCTAAAGGACGTGGTCCTGTTTTGTCCATGGAGTTGGTTAGTTCGTGATTAGGTGGCTTTTATATACAGTTACTAGAATTATGTTTCAAGTTTTTATTTCCCGTTTCAGTAATAGTACGTGTTAAGCTTTATTTTCATCAAAACTGAAACAGTCTTACTGACTGGTATGATTACAAGTGTACGGTAATTCTCGGAACCTTTCTATTATACACGACCCCTGGATCGGTACTTAAAGTAATTCGGAAAACATTTCTATCTCGAAGCGCTGCATGAAAGTGTCACCTTGTTTCTGGCCGAGTCCGATATCTTGATCAATAACTGAACTGCAATTATGATTTTTCGGACCAATTGGAACATAAGGGTAGTTGTCTGGAAGACGTTGATCCACGCTGAGCCACAAATGACTTCAACACACCATTAGAGTGCCCCGGAGAAGTGCCTTGTCGAACACTAAAGAGTGGCCGACGGTGGAATGTGGGGTGGGCTGATGACTGCGTGCGTGGGTGAAAGGAGATAAGTACAACTTGGAAGGAAAAAGGAATTAGATTTTTTTGCTCCTCTCTACACCACCGTCTCGTTCTTTTTCCTCATTTTCTTCATGAAGCATTCTATACTGGAGAAAGATTAGTTCAGAATTAAGGGCAAGGACGGAAATCCCTCTTTATGTAGTCAATTCCCCGCGGAGTTACAACAGTAACAGTTAAAGGGATGTTGTAGTGGAAGACAGAATGAGATTCGTCGTTTTCACGAAAGGAGAAGTGGGAGAAATAAAACGAAGGTTTGTTGTGAAAAGCGGCTGTAAGAAGCTGCTTAACAAAGACTAGATTCTTAGCCGTTAAAAGCTTTGTTAAGCCCTTCTGATGGGCATGACTCCAAATATTCATCCGCGAAATGGCTTCTGTGCTTATTCCTTTTCTGTGTACTTTTCGAAACTAAAATTTTGGACTTTAAAACTTGGCGGAGGAGTTACAGTTCCACATCTTGAAGTACTGGGAAACGTAACAGTGTTCGAAAGATCATGAATATCGAATTAAAATATGAGGACTGACCTTCACGTAAAGTACTCACACAGATTCACTTCCTTTCTTACAGAGAACACACACTATTTAATTTATAAGTACGTATAATTAATGCTACTTAGGGTAAAGTCAGCGTTTTGTATCTTACTAGACACATAAACAAACCTCGTGACAAAATACACGGTTATTTAATGCTATAGTGGGTGGGACATATATTTACCACTATGTTTTAAAAGGTTAAGTACGTCGGTAGAACGGAACATTCGGTTTAGCAGTAATGCTTCTGTTACGAACCCGGTTCGAATAGAATTTCTAAGTGATAACACGGAACCCTGCCACGCAGGTTCATTTCCTTAAAGGTTTGTCGGCTTGACATACATTCAGTTTATTTAAGCCACACTGCCTCAGCGGAGAAAATGAACAGCTAGTGTTTGGGCTGCTATTGCACGGGACCAGGAATTTTTCTGTTTTAATTTCCTGTTAAGGAATAAGTGGAATATTAGGAAACGCAAGCCGAAAACTGGACGTGGAGTAAATATGGATACTGGACAGTTTCAGACAACCCGAGATAAAACTGGACAAAAGTTTTTTTTCCTAGAACTTCAAGAAATTAGGAAATATATACATATCGTGACAGTTCTGGTACATTTGATTACCACAGTTCAGGTTCCTCAACAACAGTAAGACTTAAGGTAGAAATGTGTTGACTGCAAAATATTCTGTTTTTTCTTAGCAAGTCTATTTGGAGTACATTTTCACTCCGATGTATAACAAGTTAGGCTTGAGACGTGCGCAAAAACACAGAGAAAATTGCTCGCTATTTTGAACCCATTTTAACCAAAATTTGAATTTATGGATAAACGTATGTATAACATCCCTGCCTGAACTCACATGAAATATAGCGCTCAGAGGCCCTGTTATTGCGGACTGACAGAAGGTCGGGCTGACAGACAGACATGACGAAGCCAACAGAATCAAATTTTTAACCTTCCCTTGTCAAAAAATGAAGATCTTGACTACATGGTATTTAAGGGAGCAAGTGAGGGAAGACATAGGCCTACAAAAGAAGTAAGAATGCATTGGACACACACACACACACACACACACACACACACACACACACTAGGCGCCACACATTCTTCTAAGAAATAAATAAATAAGTATAAAGTTACTTTCCTAAGACGGCCTGTCTCTCAGTTGCAGCGTCGAGTGTTGCTGATGATGGTTGTGGTGGTGTTTCAAAGATAGAAAGCGTCATTTGAATAACTTCACTTTATTATACGAGTGCGGAATAGAAGGCAACGGTGTGCTTTAATAATGAGGTATTAGGTGTATTTTCTTACAAAATAGAAATTAGAGTTCTAGCTGGCAAGGAGATTTGAGACTTTAGTTGTCCAGGGTGCCATCGTAGAAGTGTGAAAGGGAAAAGGAAATTCAGCAACAAACTTTAAGAAGCTTCATTATTTATAAGAGCTTTTGCATCATAAGAAGTTATTGAGAAGCGGCAAAGACAGGAAGATTGATACATTCACTAATGAACCAACTTTCTGAACATGGGCTAATTTCCTCAGTGAACGAAGCTGCTGTACCAATAGTTACAAAGTTCTTCTCAGATAATTAACTGCTACTTAAAACAGCAACACATTAGGTACCCTGAATAGTATAATTTTCAGAAGCCTGTTATATAAAAAAGAAATCGGAAATTCTCACTCGATGTGCTTAAGCCTGTAATATTGTTAATGTGTTACAACTGCTCTTAAAACCTCTTGTTTTAAATACTGACCCCCACAGGAGAGACAAAAAAGAAATAACGTAAGATATTTTTGTGTGGGCCCTTACTTTCAGGACTTTGGCCAAATTAATATGTATTGTATAATGCATAAAGCTGCAGGCCTACTGACAGGAAGGTCTAAATCCTGCGACGTGTGTTGCGTCACATCTGGAAAGTATCAACATTTAGACGGAAGGACATAATGAGGTCCAGGGCATTTCTTTCAGAATTGCATATTACGGGTTTCAATAAATTATGTAACATTATTTCTTTCAAAAACGTATTTATTCAACGTATACTACCGAGACGTTCTGTGCTGAATATACAAACTTGTGATGGAATTCGAAGGGTTTCCATTTGACACAATTTTCATTTGTGCTCAAGAAATTATCAAAACAGAGCCACAAACTTACAGTCGAAAGTTCTTCGGTTAAATTTCCATTTGGTTCCTTTCTGCCGATACCCGGTAGTGAATAGAATAAGTTGGAGTAATATTGGACAGCAAAGTTCAATGAATAAGATTTTACCAAACAGACATAAAGTTAATGCAGTAGCTGGGACTGTTTTGTTCGCCGCAGACATGATTAATGAAATATTTTTGACACGCTTATGATCAATCAAGTGCCTTCATTTTTATGTAAGGCTTTGAAAGTTACATTCATCTTCGCTTATTTTGTGGATTACAATGAATTTAAAATTTTTGAAATGGAGGATTTTAGTGTGTAGTGGATATTACCAAAATCAGTCTACCTTTGATTTGCTAATTGTGCCTTAAACGAAGAAATAAACCAGTGCACACGCTGTGGGTCAGCACGTACCTTAGTGGCCGCCTTCTTTTGCGTTAGCAAAGTCCTGACTGCAGTATTGCGATTCGTCTGTAATAATGGCGTGGGGAATTTCTGTTAGGCGTTTTATTTGGGTGGCTCTGGGCCGTGCTCTGTCTGTTTTTGGTTACGTTCCACCGGGGGTGAAATTGTGAAAGTGGGCCAACACAAGCTTCTAGTTACATGTCTTGAAGAAACATATATTTATGTATGTACATTTAGTTCATGACGGTGTATGAATCGAAAATTGTTTAATTCACGGAAGGTTGCGATTGCAGCCTAGTGTAAGGTACTGTTTCAGTACTAGTTTGGAGAGGGAGAGAATAACCACGTAAAATATCAGTACAGCTCAAATGTGCGTAGATAGATGGGCCAGGGGACCTTGGGAGTAAGAATACGATTTGCTAGGCTGTAAGCAGCAACGATTGGGCAGTTAGACAGAACAGTTGTAGGTTATGTAAAGTGTGTCGGGGATAATCATTGCGTCAGTTTGCTTTCTTCTTACTGAAGTTTGGTAGCATATTGAGGTAATTTCTCCATGGCTTATGCTTGATTATTTATGGTCTGTTTTAGGACAAGTGCAGCACCTCGGAATACATGGCATTCAATGGTGGGATAATGAGCAAACTATGACTTTGAGGGGCTTTGGGATGACGCAGTCTTTATTTTTTTGGGATGATATTCTGACATTTACTTAAGTAGGCTGTGAAAATTCAGGAAACATCCACGCAGGATAACCGGTGCCCAGCTTTATAGCAATACGTAACACTGGAACTGACTTTTTCTTACTGGACCTGCGCATAAGAGTGTAATCGTTTTAACCTTTTAAAGCCTAGCGGTAACTTTACATACCACCAGGTTTAACATTAAAAAATTCTACGTGGTGCCCACATTGCGTTTATGTGTTTTGTACGGATCTCAGAACAAACAGCAACTTTTGCCTTATAACACATTAAGAGATTGGTTTTTGTAACCGAAGTGTAGAGTGTTTACAGCGCGGTACGCACTGAGTCCTTATATAAAACAGATACGCCTCCTCTTTAAAGGGTTAATTTGTCTGTTCAGAAGCTGTTCTGGGCTAACCAAGCAAATGATGAAGGTTCTAGCGCATTTAGGTTTCGGGAACTTGAATTGCAATAGTTGGTATGGACCTAGATGCTTAGCGCCATTGAATGGATGGTTGGGGGGGGGGGGTGTATATTGTGACAATTTTTGGTTTCTCAAGCTTGCAAAGTCTTTCGGGAACATACTGCCTTCTGTCGCACTTGGGCTACAGGTTGTATTCACTCAACAATTCTGTCATCATCACACGCCTGATTACAATACGATGCCACGTAATGTAAAGTTAGTAAATTCTAAACCACCGAACATTGCTGCAGAATGTGTAGTTCTGATGTCCCTGTTTGGAAGATATCTGGTTAAAATCTTGATCCAGAAAGTGGTTAAGCTGAATTGTAATTCTCATGCGTTTTTTATTTACTCCAGAATAAATTCCGCAATAGTACCTCAAAGTGCCCTGCTCTGTGTCCATACCAATTCATGACTTACGTATATATGAACCTTGCATGTATTATACTATCTGGGCCACTGAAAACATTATAAGTGACTTAAACAATACATATGTGAATAAATAAACTTTAAAATAACACTCACTAAGTGCAGCAGTGTCTGATACTTGAAAGAAATGTCGGTATGAAACGCCGATAAACCATATTGGTGTTGATGTGGGCAATGGTATGTACAGACAAACCCGGTTATAACGACATCGCTTTATAGGACATCTCGCTTATAGAGCCAGATATTTTGTGGTAGCAATTAATCGGTCACTGTTAAAAATAAGATTACATTTCTCGGTTAAAACGACACTCGTTTATATCTACACAAAGTATTCAGTCCCTTTCATGACGGTGTAACCGAGTTCGACTGTATTTATAAAGTACTCCATCTGTGGTGTTACGCTCTTTCTGGCCGGGACGTATGTGCCTGGCGACGACTTGAAATCTCAGGAGTGTTTCGTTGGTAGGGACAGAATAGAAAGAGATTTCAATTCCAGTTTTTGCAACTTCCCGGGGCAGCCTTACACTTTTCCCATTTATCTGAAAGTGGAAGTTGAGAACTGTATCCGGAGGTTGGGCAGAGATATACATAGAAATAAATCAACTAGTTGGTCTTGAAACCTTTAAAAGAACTGTGAAGTGAAGGAGTAATTCTGCTGTATCTTGTGCCATTCTGCTGGAGATAGGAAAGGCAAATTCAGGCATTTAAATGGAACGCATCACAGGCACAAATTCACGGTAAAATGGTTTGCAGGTTCGAATTCCAACCATAAGAATGTAACAGTCTTTATTTATGAAACTAGGATAATCGTAAAGCATATTATCTCCGTGAGATCTGCAGAGACTGTACACCACACTGTGCTGCTACACTTACTTCTTTGACCGAATATTATCATCAGTATTGCATAATCCCCTTGCACAAATATGGAAAGAGTTACACTTATTCTTGGTTTTCATTAAGCCTGTTTCAGTGACTTGTATCGCATCCCACTTTTTGCATGTAGACTCTTCGAAACTAAGCGTCTGAAGATGAATCCACATTTAGTGTTCCTGTAGATACGCAAGTATAAAGTGACGAAAACATATTGCTAGCCGACAGAAGCATTGTAAATTTTACATCTTCTCAGGTTTCTTTTCCGTCACAGATAAAATACGAGATCACCTGTGTTGGGTTCATTAAATTTTGTTAACTTCTGTACCTGAGAGACAACAGTATTTCCAGTCGCGAAGTAAACTGTAAATTTCTGAGATATACGGCGTGAGATGTGTGAAACAGGCAGGTCATGGAAATGGCAAAATTGGTTACGCGGTCTCAAAACTGCGACATTTCTTTAGTTGTTTCTTTTCAACTTAGACACATAAAACCGTGTGTTGTGTTTTGGGGGAGGGGGAGCAAACGCCAATTGTGGAAAAAATGAGATAAATATAGAAGAATATTAAGAGCTACAACTACATTAATTAAAAATAGAAATTCGGGCTGGGCGGTCCACAAGAATATTACCGCCAAGATCAGTAAGATGAATGCAACAGATGTATCGTGAAATTTTGCATATCTTGCTTCGGACAGAAGGGGATATGAGTGCCACCAAATAAAGCAAATAAAAATTATGGAAGTTTAGAAATCATACAGAGTAATAGCAAATGTCGTGTGAGGAAGTTTATAACATATACTTGACGGAAGTTAAAGTCTTACAATTGCGCCAGCCATTGTTTGAATGGTATTCTGATTCATGCTTCAATTGTATTGTTGTTAGGCCTGTAACAAATTTTGACAAATTATTGGTTGGTTTTAACGTGAGCGGTTCGTAGTTAACGGAATTTCATCGAACACATTTTACCAAAGTTGGCGATTGTACTCGTTTTATGTGTTTGTTGTAACGAAAGGCCGTTAAGTTCTTAGTTTGAAGCTATATGAGTAATTTTGTAATTTTTAGTGGGTGGTTTCTCTCTTATCTGCCGCAGTAAACTTCCGGCATTTATATTTTTATAGGCCAGTGTATTTACTAGAATCAACTACTGCTGTCGTCGGACGGATGTTAGAGGAATCTCGTGGACTCAGCAGAATACGTTTCTGTTTCTAATCTTTGGCCTGAAAACAGAAGCATAGGATACAGTTTTCGTTACGGTGTATTTTAACAAGAAACGGTGAAATGGAAAACGCGAACGTATTTGTTGACTTAAATTTCATCCAAAGTAAATAGGAAATATATTCTAGTATGATCCATTTTGGATGGACAGCGCAGACGTGGTTTTGTTTCAGAAAAGAGAAGAGAAACGCGCCTCCGAAGTCGACTTGAGTATGCATCTGTTATTAAGTCCAATGAAGACGCTGAAAGCAGACATATGGGAATGGAGCGCTTAACTGGAATACCGCGTGATTAACCTCGCAGCATAATTAATGAATGCGGGCGCCAACGTCAGGGTCGACGAAAGCTTTGGTCTGGAACTCCATTGAAGTCTGAATGTGATGACAGTCTTATGAAAATGATGATAGTTTATTTTTATTCCTATATTATGACAGACATAAATGCGATGAATCATTGTTATCATTCAGTTCAAAATTTTTATTATTCTGCATACATTTAGATAACGCTGTAAATTGAGATATACGGAACATTAATTTCTCCAATAATTTTACATGGCTGTAAAAGCGGTATTTTGTTTTAAGAGAACAGATCACAAGTGTGTGTAGACAAAGTGCTCGGGCAGGTATTTTGATATAAGAATTATGAAGCTAAGAGCAGCCTGATGTATTTTACAGAGATAAATGTCGCGATTCTTAAGTCGCGTAATGCTGATAAGACTTGTGATACGTGGAACTGGGTTAGAGGAAAGATTATTCGTGGAAATGTTTCTTAGAATATACATACATTTTGACGTCTGAGAATAAGAGAAGCAAAACAACAATACGGCTTCTACTGAGACGAGTTATACAGAAGCCGCTTACTCACGGTCAAGTGTCAGGTTTCGGGGTTATACCTTGGAGTTCTGCTACTAGAGCGTTAGTTCCAATACATACGTCTAACGGGATTTTTCCGTACTTACGTTACCAGTATAACAAAATGAAATTTGAATTTATGTAGGAAGTTTCTAGTGGCTGCCTTAATTTCCATTTATGTAAATCGCGGTGGCGTAATTTTATATCTATTTGAAATATTTTACATTATAATTGGACTACGTAAATTCCATAAATTCATCCTAGTTTATTTTACAAGCAGCACTGAAGTATATTGTTTGCGCACATTAGACACTGACATACTTTCCTGTTTTCGTCTGGAATCAAGAATATGTTGCCTTCCTGTTTTTGTTAAAAAAAAGGTCCACAAATTAACTATGCCGTGTCACTGAACATTCGCAGTGTTGAAACCTGACACAGTATAATTTGCGTTTTTAGGAACAGACGAGTAATAGGTTTTGAGCATCACTAATTATTGTGATGAAAAGATTAATTTGACAGGTCAGTGGAACAACACTGATCCACCGCTCAAATGTTGGAAATGTTGCGTATTCAAAATTTAATTTTGTCCATTTGGGTAATTAAGTATTTTAGCGTTCTTTTATCAGTATTATTCTGCTAAAGTTACTTATTTCATTAAACACTAAATGGATTGTTTAGTATGCCATCGTAACATCAATGCAACCCTGAGTTTGGAACTGCATGAAAAACGTCAACTCCTAGAATTTGTTGGTGATGTTAATTTATTAGGGGAAGACATAGGCTCAATCCCGTAAACAGAAACACCTGATATTTCATTAGGAAATATTATTCTATATATTCATATGTCATCGTCATTGTAAAAGACATCTTTTTGTAGAACACTGAATATGTCTGCATGTCAGTGTCCTTTCTGACAGTTTGGTGGTCAATAGGTCACTCACGGCGGCCAAAACATGATGATTTACATACCTACCTCTCTGCTGCATCCATAAGAAACTGTGAAGGGTGTAAGTTGAAAGGATATAGTGCTGCTGCCACAGTGAATAATACAAATTTATGTGCATATTAGTGGATTAAGTATAATTCGGTGTTTGAGTTATTCGATATTGATGCATTTAAATTTTGCTGCTGTTTTTTAGATTTGAGATGTGCAGTAACCTGTATGTAAGTACACTTTTCAAAAACCGTGATTAGTTTCATTTTTTCAAAATATTGTAACAAAGGAGAAAGGCGTATTTTAGCCCGTGGCTGAATTCAGTTTGGTCGAAGAGAGTAAACATATTTTCTTCTTTGAATTCAGATTGATTTTGTGCAGGCGTTATAAGACATTTTGGGAAGAACAGAAGAGAACTGAAGGGGAACCTAAAATGTAGAGACAAGTTCCGTTATGTAACGTGGTACTCCAAAAACCACGAAGGACAGCAGCAAGGATGATTTTAATAGACCTTAAATTTGCTATGCATAAACACGGCTATTTAATACTGTAAAATGCAAGAGCCAGTAGGTAGAATATTTTCACTAGGCTTCACTGAAATGAGACGGGTTACCTCAACAGCGCACAGGGAATAAACAGCTTGTGCACGTAAGCATTTAAATTGCAAATATTTAAGTGGCGTGAAGGAATTGTGTAGCATCAGTTTAATACGTAACGTATAAATGCACCATTGTTACGTTTCTAGGTGATATGTTTCTTTCTAGATGTTCGTACAGTTGCTGTAAATTACATGCAACAAAAGGCTTACTTTCCCCACTGAACTGAGCGTCCCTTTCTTGCTTTTAGAGTTAGAAATTCAACAAGTTGCCATGTTTTGGTCTTTTACCCTCTGCTGACAACCTTACCACATTCGTGTGCCGATTGTCTAAAATTCTGGGAGCCTCAACCTTCTGGCACCCTCAGCGCCTCTCCAGAATGGTATTGCTTTCCACTTTCACCCTTTGCCAGATTTTTAGCCACTTTTTATATATATACCTTTATGTGACAAACGATTTACAGTTTCTCCTACCTAAACGACATGAAAACGCCTTCAATATTTCGCTTCTCACTAACACAAGATAGTAAATGTGTTGAGAGAAGTTCCACTCTTTCTCGTTTCGTCTCTTCATAGCATTTGTAGGAGTTAGTCCTTCATACACAGAAAGTCAAATCTTCAGTCCCTGCCATTTAGTCCTGTGCTAATTATCGGGAACTGGTTTATGTGTTGTTTGAAATTTGAGAAGGTGAGTTGGCGTGTTGCAGTTGCCATGGAGTCAGTACACAAGGAGAGACGAATAGGCGAAATGAAGTCGCTTTCGACTTCCACTTTGTGTAATTAGTCTTCAGAAAACTTAACACTGACTCAAATATTGTGTGGCTTCATATCACGTGGAGAAACTTGTGTTTTTAAAGTACAAATCCGCCCAGTTTTGCTACCTACTGTAATAAAGTGAGTGATAATGTTTGTCAAGAAAGAATATGATGGAAACTTGTACACTCTTTTGGCTTGAAAAACTGAATAGGACAGTGCATTTTGACGACACAAGTGCGACTGGGAAGTACCAGTGAAATTGACGTAAAGGAATGAGTAGTGTGTAGGTTATAGACTGAAGTTAACTGCCTCAATACATTTACAGTTGGTGGTATTTTGGAGTTATTCATTCTGTGCGCTTTGGTTGACATTCACGTATAAAACCAAGTCAATGCACAAAGTACAAACATATGCAAGAGTGTGGTATTTTTCCACGCCTACATATTTCGGAGCGGCTGTGCCATCCTCAGGGAGTTCGTATATAAAATTCAATTTTTTTAAGTCTGTGGAGGGTGCATATTTTGTGTCAGTGCTTCCCGTTAGTGTAACAAATAAACGCTTTTCTCGCCCGTGTTAAGAACTCAACGTAATTCATTCACAGTTCACACTGAGTGCCCTCTCTGTAATGTATTCAAGTGTTTTGGATACATTATACGCCTTGCGGCTGGACACGCTGCGTGAGAATTTCATGGTTTTCTTAAGACTTTCCACTTTTCTTTTGGGACACTTTCTTGTGATAGGCACGACTCTTTTTTTGTAATGTGTTCAAATTCACACATTGTTTATCAACACTGCCTGTGGACGCAGCATATTAAAGAGAAGAACTGTCGCTCAACCTGCAACAAACCGTTAGTTTAGCTGTAAGAAGGATGAACAAAAATAAAATGCCAAAGATGATGAATCCTATTCAGGCTGTTGGCTCAAAATTGGTATAAGCTATAGGAGAATATTCTCAACTTCAATTCCTTCTTCAGTAGTAAGTACTGTGTCGTGTTATTCAACGCAAAAAAATCCCTGTGTTTGTAATTGTGCTTGTACACGATTGCTTAAACTCCTTGGCCCGATATACTGGATCGTCGCCGGGCCTTTACCTACAGAAGGCAATAAAAACGTTCACAAAATCCAGTGTTGCTGTCATTCGCGTGCGACACGAAAATTGGATTCCAGTATTAGCGAAGTACAAGACAGTGCACCTGTAACCAGTGTGAGCGGCATGTATTTAACATAGGCCTATCTAAATTTAAGCAGACTGACTAAGTGCCTAAAGTACTTGGCCGTGACGTAAGTGTGAACGCAATTAGTGTTGTAAGTGACAGCTGTGTGTTATTGTTTGTATGTGGCTTCTGTCCCTAATTAAGGCGTCTCTTGACTGTATAATTGAGTCCGTAATTGAAACTAGAAGAAGTACCGTTTGATTATGTTTTGTACATCATGTTCCGTTTACTAGTGTGTAGACACAGGAATTTGCCTCTACCTATTTAATTTTCTCAATGTACCACGTGCTACTGTGAGGCTGTTGTGGCACTGTATAGAATAAATTGAATTTGTTATCTTCAGTATATTAAACTTTTTAATTTTTAAGATTCCAATCTTCGTGGGTGTGATACTGTGTAGAGTGTAGAGCATGACAGTCTACATCAGAACGGCTCGTGAGAACCCCGTGTCTCCTATAAAGTGTGTCCAAACGTAGTTTAGCGATCCCGGTGGCCGTGCGGTTTGCAGCCGCTTGATTGCTGGGATCACAGTCTGAATCTCGCTGAGTCCATGAAAGTTTGTCTCTTGTGTTTATTGTGTAGGTAGTGGCCTCTGCGACGAGCTGATCACTCGTGGAGAGGAGTCGTATCGGGTACGTGTGTCTACTTTTTGTGATAGAGAAACCTCAATAAAGATGCGGTCTGGGTCTGACTTGGGCTGTTGCGCCGCAGAAAAGAAATGTGGTGCTTCTCCTTGCCAATATGAACATTTTAAACGTGTACCTAAATGTTAATTTCTGCAGCCGTTCTCTTTCGCTTAATGTCTGACATTAACGTGATATGAGGTGGAGTTTTAACTGTGACTATAGGCGCAGTGTTAGGCGTAGGCTGTGAGAGGGACATATGTGAAAACTTTCACCCTCTTTCCACTTTGTCTTCTGGTGAAATAGACGTCGGTCCACAAATCTGAATTACCTTTTAGTGAAAAACAAACAGTTAGCAGCACATAACGGCCTGCTGGCTCTAGACGTAGATCTGTACATTTTAGTTAACCTCCTTGTTAGATATAGCCGAGTTATTAGCGTCCTCTTTGCGACCGCTTCGTGGTGTAAGGAAGGAGACATCGGTCCACACATTTTAAACTCCGCGCTGGCAGGAGGTGAGCTGTCTACTTTAGACCACCACCACTTGATGCTCCGAAGGAAGCATCGTTCTGTTTACGAGACAGTGAGGAGGGTGGGAACCTGTCTAGACGCTGCGAGGAAGAAACAAATTCGTATGTCAGCCAGGAATTGAATCGCGACCGTCCGGCCTGTAGCCACTTTATTGACTGGCTTTAACTTCCTTATTTTTCTGAAAGATTGCGTCTTTGCTTAGGATTTTATTTCAATGGTGCCGTCAGTGTGTAGGATTAACGAAGGGTAGATAAAAGGGAATCGATATTGTTATGGGCTGTACACTAGTTTTACGTGAAAATAAAGTTGCGTGTTTCGTAAGAATGGTGGTGAAATTCTTGACTAGCCGAGAGCTGCCCTATAGTTCAGGTGACCAGTGGCTGACTTTTGAAATCGTAGGCTCGATTTAAACCCCGTTCATGATGGCCGAAGTGGTTCTGGGACGGGTTTTGCCCCGAGTACTTTACACTTTCCGTCAGTATCTTTCTACCAATGTTCCTTGTTCCTCTGTCACTGACTTCATATAACCTCAGCAACTTACAGCATCGCTCAATAACATACTTAAAAACTTGACTAGTTGAGCGACTATTAGCTTTAAAAAACCTCATTTTCACGAGTTACTGGCTTTTTCGTCATCCTTTATTGAGGGTTGGGGCAAACGTTCATCTGTTTTTCAAGTTAACAGTAAAGTTTTGTGCGATTGTTGTCCTCACTGCGGTGTTGACAAAGATTCAAACCTTCTCAGATAAAACGCCGTGTTTGTTGGTATGTACCAATTGGCACTACTGACATTAATTATTTACCAGTCTGATATACTTCCATATCCAATGAGATTTAAATCTAAAGAGCAGTATGTAGTTTAGCCCTATTCCATTTTCTTCGTTATGTCAACTTGAAATGCATGTTAAGGAATCGTAATGCTTTTGATACTGTCTCGGAGATGTAATTACTTTTGCCTGTCTAAGGTTTCTTCTAGTTAATGAAACTCGCTTCACTGCGTAGTTCATTATGATAGTGAAAATATCACAGTGTTAAAAGGCTTATTTACAGACGTACTTCTACTCTGTGTGTAGCTTTCCTTATGTATGTTCTACACTTGTATTATATTCTGATGTACATTCTGTATACGGTACAAACGAACTCTTGTTTGAGAGTTTTAGCTCTTTAATGAGAATTTGGGCGTATGATGAACTCTATGAACGAGGTTTTCCAGAGTTACAAATGAGACTTCATTACACAGGGGGCTGACAAATTAGTATCTGTATTTCGAAAGATGCTTTGAGTCTGAATCTTGTGAAGTAATATTAAGTATTAGGGCGACGTGAACTTCTGTTGAGAAATTAACTACCTGGGCACGGAAAAAATATACGCTGGCTTTTGTAAGTTTATTTTTAAACAAGTTTTGTAAGTGTAGGATATTTTAGGTAACGAATAATTCAATGTTAACATGTTAACGTCCCTTAAGGGATGATGCAAGTAGATTAATCAATCACATACTTTCTTGTAAAAATTGTAGTAATAAAATTACTTTTACTTGTGATTTAAATATCATTACAAACTGGAATTAGGTCGTTGTAGTTGTACATCAGCCCAGAGGTTTAGAATAGTTTTGCCTGTTAGGTCCATTTGAGGAGATTTCCTGTTTGTCTGAGGACGGGGACCTCTCCTGTCCCTGAGACATGTTTGAAATTTTGTTTTCAGCATGGGACAATGGAATATTTACAAATAATAAAATGCTTTAAATTAGTGTATTTGGCTTTAAAGTTAGTGATAATGTTCGGACACGTGTATTCTCTGCCTACAAGAATAAAATAAAGGCGCGTGTTTGAAATACGAAATGTGGTACGAACACCAACACAACGGAACATAATGTTATGATGTGGCAGTGTTAATATAATATTCGGCAAAAAACACAAAATATGTGGGCTTCAACCTTAATATTAATTGTACGAAACATTCATTAACGAAGTTAACAGTCGAATATATTTTGACTGAAAGTGAAGAGTGAAGTTGTTCCTGAACATATTTGTGTAGGAGGAGCGGAGGTGTAGTTCCACTCATTATTAACCTCGGCACTAGACGGATTCAGGTGCTCAACCTCACGCCCCATCCGCTTTACCGTCGGAGAAACAGTTCCTGGTACCCGCTGTGTGAACCCCTGAACCAGTATGGAGGTCCTGGGACAGAGATTAATTTCCTGCACCTTCCGGGATTCGAACCTCGGGATCGTCGAGTCCATAGCCTAGGCTGGAAAGCCTGGAGTTCCCGGAGTTTCCATAGCTTTCATCTTTCTTGTGCAAATATTTTTCTTATATGTCCTTAAGTAGGCCTGTACGTAATTTGCAAAGGAATTTCGGGTGTTACAGATTAATGTAAATTTTGTTACATAAAATTTATGGTAGAGTAAAACGTATTCTTGTAAATTGTATAGAATTAAGTCAAAGCGTTTTATTTTAGGGACTTCATTATTACTAAAAGTCTGCCGAAATGTTGTAGTATAGTTATCATGTACACAATTCTGTAAATACAGAGTTACATGTTTCGGAGATAAATGATGTGTAAGGTCATACAGAACGCTGAGTTGCACATTGAGAGCATCGGACGCATAAGAATTATCAAATTTAAACTTACTTGTAAATTTGAGATTCCAAAGTTTATTGGTGACGTGTTTTCTTTCGATTTGTGATCAACGATATGTATATTTGTTTGTTTGTGTGTGTGTGTGTGTGTGTGTGTGTGTGTGTGTGTATGTATGTATGTATGTATGTATGTATGTATGTATGTATGTATGTATGTTACTCAGGAGAGGGACAGGTGGCGGGCTCTTGTAAATGCGGTGATGAACCTTCGTGTTCTTGACTACCTGAGGACCTGTTAGCTGTTCAAGTACTCTGCTCCATGAAGTTAGTTTAGTTATGTGTATTTATGTATATGTATATATTAATTTCAACTAAGCGCCTGTGCACAGTTGCATAATTAAAAAATATATATGTTTAATCCTACGAAAGTAGCACAATTTTTTAGCGTGTTCCCTGCGTGGAATGCGTGAAGTAAATCCACGATGGAGGTTCCCGTGTTTCATCTGTAGCGCTACCCACGCACATGCTCCGAACATTATCTGAAAAAATTTGATTTTGTTCTTTGTCACATCTTCTCTCGTACATTAAAATGCTTTGCTCAGTAACTTATTCTCGGCTGCCCCATTTACGGTCTTGCCTCAGGTTGGAAGACCAACTTCCAAACCTTTTCTGTATAAATCAAGTAAAATTAAACTTACGTACAATAACGTGGTTTCTGGACTTTTTCGTCGTTACGGAATACCAGACGGCGTAAAAAGCCCAGAAACCAAGTTATTTTAAGTGTAACATGCTGTCGTCAGAGACCTTTATTTAGAATTCAGGTAAGCTTATAGGGCCTGTAGTTCTAGTCAAGCAACTCACGTATGTGCTTTGCTTCACACTTCTTCGCCTTTCTGATTAACCGTAATTTTGCTGTGTTTCTCCTGCTGTGGCTGTCGTCGTCGAATTACATGCCTTGCGTCTGGTTTTCTCTCCTCTTTGAGGAGTGGATTTCCTTTCCAGTGCCCCTCTTTGCGGATGTGATAATTAAAAAAGATCTAATCTGTGAGTTATATAATATGGAAAAATAGAAGTGGCTTGGGAAAGGTTTTGAGGTGAGGTGAAAAGGCTAGGGACTTGTACAGGAAGGGGAAGTATGTGACTGTAACGTAGAACTTGGAGGGATAGAATTTGTGTCTCGAATAATCACTATTTTGCATTCTAAGTATTGTTCCCGGGTACAGATTTTCCATTTGAATATGTTCTATTCAACGTAACTTAACTTTGAAAGTTTAGAAAGTTTCAGGGGGTTTCAGCTGGGTAAAAAATTTTTGTCGTTTATTCAGGTTTAAGGTTCATTACCGTCTTCACAACAGCTCGCCACTAGATGCTGTCCCGATTGAATCCATTACACGCCTTCACGCATCTTTAAATTCCACTTCCTGGCCCCCTACAAAGAAGCCATTGTATCTCCAGTCGTCTTTTTGTTCAAGTGTTTAGGCTAAAACTTTGCGTTTATTCTTGATATCCATCATGCGCTCTGTATGTCCACATTCCGCCCTCACCTGTGACAAACAGGTAAGAAATATACGTGTAACACTGAAACGCGTTCAGACATTCTTAACCTGATCAAGTTCACTGTCCTAATGCTAGGAATTCTGCGTACGTGTTTGGGAGGAAATATTATTAAAACTAATTTACAGTCTCCACGCATTTACTACTGTTTATTTTGCGATCGTTCGTAGAATGGCGAAAGTCTATTGAAACGAAATACTGTTCTTTGGTTCATACACTGGTATACGTGCGACATGGCTAAATATTTCGTAGGGACAGTGAATTCCTTCTGAAATTTCTCGGCTTTTCGTACGTCTGACCGCAATATATACTGCAATTTTTCACTTTTTCTTTACTTACCTCGCATGCAGATATCATCCATCTGGCCAGATATTACGCTGAGACTGCGAGCTATTTCTTTGACGTCGCTGGATCTTTCCCATTTCTTGTAATTACCTTGCAAACGGCATGCTTTGCAGCAAAATGTGTGTAATAAAAATGCGTTTTTTATTTCCAGTACAATACTTTTGTGAAACTATTTCCAATTCAAGAATAATTCTGTGACGTGTCGTAAATGTACGTAGGCCTTCATGTAAAATGCCAGTTATGTTTGTAAAATTTCAAACAATATTTAGTTTTATTAGTAAACTTTAATCAAATACTTAATATAAAATTTTACAAAAGTACCTTCAGTGGGTGCCATATTTTTCCTGGAGGAAGTACGGACGGACATTACAAGATTACCAGTCTTTTCTTTTTGTAATTGTTTTTCGAAAGCATAAAAAATGACGGCATATATAAATGCGTATAGCAGACTTCCAAATATGTAAATAGTGGGACGCAGTATGTCTTTTCGGCAAACCCTTGTTTAAATTTTTAGAAATAATACTCCGTATTTTTCTTCACAGATTGCTTGCTGTCTTTGATGCTATTATCATTCTGCATACACTGCTTTCTTTTTCTTTCTGATTCAAATACAAGTGTTTGTATTCCTATATGCAAGTGTTTGAAGCAGTATATTTGAAACAAATTCGCCAGTTTATTTCCACGTACAGTAAAGCAAACCCACCTCTGATTGGCTGTGGAACGAAATGGAACTCCACCACATTGTTATTATTCTTTTCAATGCTTGTGACAATTGTCGTGTTTTTTTTAGTTCGTAATATACTTTTTACATGCTGGTCTTAAATTTATGCATGAACAAGTACTGTTTAATTTGTTTTTTCCGTGCCTAATAGCTGTTGTAAAATAAAGAGTCTGTAGTCAGAGTTGAAGTACTGGGCCACTAGAATTTCACGGTTCGTTGGCCCTTATTACCACAGCATATTTATATACGTGTGTGAGTGTGTGTGTGTTTAACTGAATGTGCTTACAGCCCTACAGACGTTATTGACTATAGGGATGGTGCTGTTACGGTTTTCGGACTTCTATACCTTTCAATTATATTATCCAGTTACACTTAATTTCTAGGGGTTTGTTTGAAGCTGGGGCGGTGACCAGAACTCTGACAGGTTACTCTTTATTCTCCTTCCGCTTCTGTCTGTGCCCTCGCTAGATGAATAGGATGTATTGGATGCGATCTCTCTCTCTCGCTCTTTTCTTTTTGTTTTAGAAGTCGCCATGGTAACCGTTACATATTCAGGGATATCCTGTTCTCTTTTCAGAGATCCAGGTGATGCATATCACGTGATTAAAGTCTGAGCTAATGTAAATTGACGTACATGCATTTTCACTTTTGACCGAAGCACATCACGTCATCGATGATGTAGCAGTTCTAAACCTTTATTCCGACATTGAATATGGCCTCTTTGGGACACCCTAAGCTTCTGTCGATACTGTTTCCTCTTTAACTGATAAGTACACTTGCGTCATGTTTGTTTCCGAAGGCGAAAACTTTGCTCGGTATGGGTGGAATGGGTTTAGTGGCAAGAAAGTTGTTAATTGATCCGCCACTCGTGTTTTTATTTCAGGTCTCCGTTCTTCTGGCAGTTGAAACTACGTCGTATACCAGAAGAAAGGGTACCTGAACCATGCTGCTGCTAAAATGCGAAAACATATGTAATCTGTGAGTGCCACGTAAGATTGTGGCGCTTTCCCGTAATTTTTATATCCCCTCGGCTATCCTAAGAGCTTGATACAGTTTCACCCGAAGAGCGCCTTTGTGGCGATTTGATGTACTTAGGTCTTCATGTAAAGTGCCCGATATTTTTGACCGATTTGGACCAAATTTGGATTTCCTTGACACCTTCACGAATGTCCCCAATATCAAATTTCAAGGAAATCCCTCCAATCAGAGCCGCACTGATGGTCGCGTTCAGAAGGACACACGGACATACGAAGCTAATTAGCGCTTTACGTGACTGTGTGAACGCGCCTAAGGGTCGCATGGTTGTAGTTGTTTGTCGAATATAACAGGCATACGTTTTGTTAGTAATAACGACGTTCCGTCAGTAGTAGCCTCTTATGGGAGGGCGGGCTAGCCCCCCCCCCCCCCCACTCCTCATGCATTTGACCCGTATCTGTCAATATCTTAACCTTTTAAAGCCTAGCGGTAACTTTACATACGACCAGGTTTAACATTAAAAAATTCTACGTGGTGCCCACATTGCGTTTATGTGTTTTGTACGGATCTCAGAACAAACAGCAACTTTTGCCTTATAAAACATTATGAGATTGGTTTTTATAACTGAGGTGGAGAGTGTTTACAGCGCGGTACGCACTGAGTCCTTATATAAAACAGATACGCTTCGTCTTTAAAGGGTTAAATCAAATTTCTGTAGCTGGCTACGGTGCTAAGAAGATAATTTCATGGCGTTCGTATATGCTAAAATGAATTGCAATTTTTATAGGCCTGCTTAAAAGACATATGTAGTTATGAGACTTGCATTTCTCATTTTGGTAAACTTATGATGGTGGTCCTTTACACTATGACACAGTGTATTCAGAAAAGTGTTTACCGACGTTTTTGATGAACTTGCTGCCTCCACCTTTTACACTGATGATTGTGAACGAGATAGGCAATATACGTATAACGTAACACTGATGCGTGTTCGTGTAATCATTGTTGCCGTGAAAAATCAATAAGCATTACATATTCTGAGTTTGTGCAGCGTCAGTTATTCAGCATGAAAGGCGCATGCGTCGTATTGTCATCTGTGGCTTGTCCGGCTGTGCCGTATTTTTCCACATTATCTCATAAAGGATACGATTTTCAGGTAAAAGTTTTTGAACATAGAATGTGTGTTTTGATTTTCTCTACAGTTCTGTGTGAAACATTCCTTAATCTAAGGAGAGTTCAAAGAGATGTTATCGTAAATGTACATAGGTCTTCATGTAAAGTACCCGTTATTCTTGTCAGATTTTAAGGAAACTTGACTTGGCGACAGATTTTAAAAAAATACTCAAATATCAAATTTAATGAAAATCCATCCGGTGGGAGCCGAGTTGTTACATATGGACGGACAGACTGACATACGTAAAGCTAATAGCCCCTTTTCGAAATTTTGCGAAGACGCCTAAAATGGAAACAATATATTGTAAAATTCCATTAGTTCCTATTGATTGAGGGCCTCCATTTTGAACTTGTAGAAGTCGGTAGATATCCCGCAGTTAGGCTTGTGTTTCGGAATGCGAAGGCATGGGTGCTTTAGAACTGGCTTATCCTCTGACGGTTATCTCGAGATATGGTCTTTCCTGTCTGAGCGCTCTTAATGAGAGCATCGACGCCGAAGTACCTCTCTTCCGTTTCCTTCCATTGCCTAGAAACGAAAAAGAAATCAAAATGGAGAGAATGGTTGAAAGTGGCAAAAAGACGGGGTTTGGAGGAAGGCGCAGGAATACATAAAAAAACTTTATCATATTCGCTTACCTTTCTTTTTATTTTTGATTCTTTTACTCAGGTGTACTGATTACACTTTTTTGCATATTTTTCTCTCCGTATCCCATCTGTTATGCTTCCAGGAAAAGTAGTGCGTGCTTCATTCTGTCGCCAGGATCTGACACCGATTGTTTGCCTCTTTGAGAGATTTTTCTGTTTGGTCGAGAGTTTGGGGCGGGGATTTTTTTTTTATTATTTGCTGTAATTTACTTCTGGGGATCGAAGGGAAACTTCCTTCAAGTCTGCTGGAAGCCTTTTGTGTGGTAGAACAATAAGTGACGGCAAGAAAGAGTTGAAGAGGGGAGAGAGGAGAACAGAAGGCTGAGAACGTGAGCGAATCTAAATGTACTGTTAATCACTGAGCCAAATTGTACCTCTCTTCTTTGTACTACTGTACTCAGTTCTACACAGTGATGACAACAACACTTCGTACCCCACTCCGTTCTCTACCGACATGTTGTGTCTTAGTTGTGTGTTTCAGAGCTACCCTTGTGACAACCTTCGCCTGTGGTGATGGAATAGACGGAAAAAGACTTGAAAAATGAATAGGTTAAACTAACTATGGTGTAGAAGTAAACACGGGATCTCGGAAAAATGTGAAGTTCCTAACTGGGAGAGCAAGGCATGGTTGGATCATTCATAAAGAAGTAGGGATTAGTGGTATGGACAGGATTAAGCAGGCTCAGGACATGGGTCAGTGGATGACTATTGCGAACGTGGCAACAAACCCTGTATTCTACAAAAGGGAGGGTTGTGGGGGGATTTCTTACATATCTCAGCGACTGTTAGCTTGTTAAGAAGGATCTTGTTGTAGGCAGGGATTTGTGCACGTGCGAGGACACCGTCTGATGTTTGAATTGATATATTAAAAGAAACCGAAAATTCGTTCGTGAATAAATCTAAATTCCAATTTCACAGCTGATATAAATATAATATAAAGAGACAGCAAACAACCTATCTCAGAAAGCCAAGCTGCATATTCATCAGGCAGTATCTCATTCTCATAAGTTATATGATCTTATGGTGCTGGGGAGTAGGCCTACAGCCGAAACACATTTTGATACACTATGTTACTATGCAATTTAATTGTAACTGTAATTTCTCTCCGTATTTCCAAGGCGTTGAGTTCCTGACGTCTTTCCTCACTGCGGTTTTTGCCGCTTTACTCACTCTGTCCAGACAAACGATGAGCTAGTGCCCCAGCGTGGGCCACAGTCTCTTGCTTCCACATATGTTCTGGCTCAAGACTGCCAGTCATTAGACGATGTACATATTGGGGACTGCCAGTGTGGTCATGTAAACATACATACTGGACATACATACTGTACCCCGCATAGATATTTTCGAGGCATGTGTATGTGGTGTGAAGTTTATAGAAATAGCTCTCAGATTAAGACCGTCCTGCTGGTCACAAAATTGTGTTTTGCGATAGTTGAAGAAGCAATTAATTGTCTCTACAAATTTATTAACACTTAGCGTCGATTGGTAAGGTTAGGCACTATGACATACTGGAACCGACACTGTCACCTGCAGACCGCCTGACATAGCAAAATATAAACAAATTGCAGTTATATTATTCTGTGTATCTGTACTGAAGTCTAAATCGTGCATTCATTAGTAGCCTATGGAAGGGTAAAACTAGTGTATAGTACAATAGTAGTTTCGGTCGACATACCACCGCACATATTTTGACGAATTGATGCTAAGTTTTAACAACTTTGTGGAGACGAACAAGTAGGTACTTCCGTAATTATGGGATTGACAGCTGTGCCATGATCTCCAAAGAAAACAATAACAGATTGAAGTGTCTTCGCTATATGCTCTTAATTGCAGTTCGTGGTTATGTTGAATGTGAAAGGCTGAAACTTGCGTCTACTCTCACAATGAGCAATTTTGTGCTCTTCTTGTAAGATTTTTGTCAAGAAAATATAAGACATTTATTGGTTAGAATTGCAAGAAAATAACATTCGGTAGCAATATTTTTCTCTAATGCTTCGTCTAAAATATCCGTGTCTGCAATATCTGATGGGAAGCACCAAATACATTCCAATCTTCGGAGGTGAAAGTAGTAAGTGAAACACAATATTACAAAACAAAACCATTTCACTCTGTCTTCGTGCCGAAAGTCTTTTCTTTTCTCCTTAAGAGAGTGTGCGTACTTTTCAAAGAACCACACTCTTCTGGCTGGGAATTCTTGTGTTTACTTTGCAACATATCCTTCTAGCGGAATGCATGAGGAAACTTAGAAACGTCGAGCTTTGTATGAGCCAGTGTTTTGATTTCGTCTTCCTGAATTGTTGACGCGGAAG
Organism: Coptotermes formosanus; assembly: GCA_013340265.1. Lineage (NCBI taxonomy): Eukaryota > Metazoa > Arthropoda > Insecta > Blattodea > Rhinotermitidae > Coptotermes > Coptotermes formosanus. Next base: position 3,141,609 of record BLKM01008651.1, on the reverse strand, counting down.
CTGGTTTGTATAAGAATCCGTTGCATGAGATGTGTAACTGAAGACAGGAATTACAGCAGAAACGTGATTTTGTCAAATTATTTACCTTCCAATTTAGTAATTATTTATAGCAGGTGGAATAAACAATTTCTGGCGCTAGACCTTCAGTATTGAATCTATTCTGGACCTAGCCCACAGTCTGAGTTTGTTACTGGGTGAGAGAAACATCATTCACATTCCAGTCTATGTGAGTACTTCTTAAGGAAGAATTTTATATACTAACACCATTTAATTTGAATTTTGTTCTTTATAAACTCATGTAATCTTCCTCTTTGAGTGTGCTTTAGAAATGTAAAACTCACAGTCTTTCGCTCCTAAAACCAGGGACCTGTAATTGAGGACTGAAGAGTCGCCTGATATGTACAGGCAATGTTGTGGGCCAGGAAAGGCAAAATATCTTTTCCAAAATCGGCGAGATCTCAACCTTCTGGGACTGTCGGAACTGAGTATGTAGCATGTACGTGTATAACAAGCATCAAAGTACTTTTAGTCCCAATGCTGCCCTGTTATCTGAGACAGCATTGCTTTGTCTGGAGGTTCTCAGGCGTCGCCCGCTTCTCTGTCTGAGAAGTCGAGAGTAGTCGGAGGAAAACCTGTATTAGTGCCATTTTTTCCACCACAAGCGCCATCACATGGAATTTTATCTGACACATGTCTCATTCTAGGAAGAACTGAGCGAGGTATTATCATAAATTTGCATAGGTCTACCTGTAGTACCCATTATTGATTTGAATGAAATTTGAATTTCATCGACATGATTTCGAAAATACTCATATCAGGTTTCATGAAAATCCATCCAGTGGAATCCGAGTCGTTCCATGAGGACAGGCAGGCAGGCAGGCAGGCAGGCAGGCAGGCAGGCAGGCAGGCAGGCAGGCAGGCAGGCAGGCAGGCAGGCAGGCAGGCAGGCAGGCATGACGAGGCTAATGGTGGCGCTTCCCCAGTTTTGCGAACGCGCCTAGTGAATGAGAAATAAATCGGTCGTAGCCTAAAAAGAGGCTTTACCCCAACTGGGGGGACTGCCGAAAACCAAAGGATCCTCAGTTACCATAGCCAGGTTAGAATGCATAGAGACACATTTTAACTCAAAATTTAACTCCGTGCTATTTGAGAAATACTGGCTTAGCTCAACCTGATGATCGCCAGTGCCTTGCGATTTACGTTCTTGAGCTCTCTTTGTACCAACACATCGAAGTTATAACCTCTGTGTGGGTACCCATTAATGACCAATCGAATTGTGTTGTCCTAAACGGAAATTGTTTTGTTTTTTTGGAAACCTTTTTATCCCTACACTTCAATATGCATTACTGCATTCTTTATTAAAGTTTTTTCCACCACACTTTGTAATAAATTCTTGTATAATAATTTGCTGCGTACTTTACGCTTCAGTCTGAATGTTATTTATGTATTGTTGATGTAATTACATGGTACAATGTTTTTTGGTATTGTAAACGAAGTTTTAGAGATGGAAGAGAATTTAATGACAAGAAAAGTTAGCATAACGAAGTGAATATATTGTAAGCGAATGACGCGTGTTTGCATTAGTTATGGTAGTACTATTGAGTGTTACGTAAACGCAAGTTGGCAGGGCGTTCACCCGGAATAGTACCTTTTCCGTCGCGCTTCTAATGGTGTGTAGGTGCAGTAGCACAGAATGGCGGAATGCTGATACAGTGCACGTTTTGACGATACGGCACTTTTTGTCGGTACATTTGGTATCATCATTGGAGAGAAATGTTACTAAAACTGCTACCTTCACAACCAGCGAGCAGTCTGTTAATAATTTTAATTCTGAATATTTTAGACTGTAGTATCTAATACCGATAAGATAATTACAAAGGTCATCCTCTGCTTAGTTATGACGTCATGAAGATGCAGTGGCAGTGGTGGAGCTCAGGGGTGAGATTCATGATGCAGACTGCAGAGCGCACTGTGTGAGACCTTCTGATATTCGCTGTTTCGGAGTTCGAGTGGAATTAAAAGCCTGTATGGATATGATGACTAAGAGAAAGTTTTCTTACCCAGCCTGGAAACCACCGCCTGTTAAGCGATCCGTACCCAGTCACTTTACTAGCGCGATAATCCGGACTCATTTTGTTATGTACTGTTAAGAACAAAAGTGCTATTATTATATAGGATTCCGTTCTTTTGGGCTCTGACCCCACGTTACTCGGTAGTCGGTTCCCAAATTTTCGCCCCGGGTTATTGTTATAATTTTCAAGGTCTGAAGGAAGACGAGTCCAGGACGTTTTGACCCTTGGAGATGAGACCACTATGTTGTCTTAAAATGTCGGGGACCGAGCACCTAGTGAAGCGGCGTCGTAACGCTGATGCACGGAAAACTCAGCTACTCCGCCGCGAACAGCTAACAAGATAGGCAAAGTAATATGACGTAACGTAGTGTCGCATTCCCGTAGCCATTGCTGAAAAGGAATTGCAACAGTGCGTGCTGTGTGTATTGTTGAGCTACGCGTCACTCTCAACAATATAAAAATACTGAGTGTCGCACAACAATGCTTTTATGGCAAATGTATTTCGCCGGCGACAATAACTTGTACTTAGGTTTTCGTGTTAAGTATCTGATATTTTTGTCCGATTTTAACGAAATTTGGAGTTTCTTGACAGATTTTTGTAAAAGTCACCGTTGTCAAATTTCACAGATGTCTTTTCAGTAAGGGCCGCGATGATACACGCGGACCGACGGACAGACGGATAGAGAGAAAGACGTAGATAACGAAGCTAATAGCTGCTTTTCGCGACTATGCGAAGGCAGCTAGAAATTCACAATAATGTCAGTTTTAAATCCCGTTACGTCGCGTAGTTCTAACACGTACCGACGAATTTTACTCCTTAAGACCATCCCCAGTCTTTGTAATAAAATGCTACATTAGTAACATATGAAATAACCTCGACCCCATACAAAATTCCTCCCATCACATAAATTATATCTCCAGAAGCCTCGTAGCATAACTATGGGATAAAAAGAACGCAGTTAATTTCTGCGTGTAGAGCGAACCGGGAGAACAGTGTGTCTGTTGACATGAAAAGCTTGTGATGTGAAGTTTCGGATGTTGCCGTCCTGAAATAACCAGCGGCTCAATACATAAAATTGGAAAGAGCTGAAGGCCGATACTGAGAGTTTGTAAGTGGGCTGTGGGCGTGGGAGGGGGCCTTCCAGTAAATTCGCATCTCGTGTGGCGTTGTATCTAACGTACGTTGTAAGGAAGACTGAGCGTCCTCTAGGGGTTATTGTTCCTGCAGGATGGCGATCTAGTGACGCACTTTTCTCTTGCTCAAGCGGGGTCCAGGCTGTGCCATCATCGCCGGAATTTTCTGCCTCCCCCCCCCCCCCCTTTTTGATTTCATCTCTTGTATCTTCTCTTTGTCTAGACTGTTTCCTCAGTTCTGAACTGTGTATCACTCTGTTATCAAGTCTTTCCAAAGTTTTGCGCTGAAATTGCTTCAAACTTTAATATCCTCTGTTTTAAATACATAACTTAAGCCTTATGAAACTTAATTCGAGTTTTTGAGTCTACAGTTTGGGAAACTTCTTGTTTCGTGGTAGAGAGTATGGGATGTCCTTTAAAAAATTCTGTAATGTTTACCAAACTATTCCCTTGATTTTTCCCTTGCTTGATGAAAATTGAGGCCGGATACAAAAGTAATTTCTTATACAACGTTTTAGTTTGCAGAAGATGAAACTGGGGTTGTTTTTCTTCCGTAACAACAAGAAGTATATTCTCAGAAGTAGAATACTTCGCTGTAATAAGGAAGAGTCTTCGAAAATCTTAACGCCAGGATTGAAGAATTTATGTAATCTAAGGATAAGATTAGTGACTTAATTTACATACTTCTGGGTTTCTTTCTTATGGCAAATGTAAAGTTCAGTACGGTCCTGGGATGTCTAGAAAATATTTGAAGCTAAAATGAGCATCAGTCCCTCGAAAAAGCAATGGACGGATTCTTGGCTTACGGTTTGAGGTTTTGTGAATTAACTGAAGCCGTCAATATCGCAATCAAATTTGTAAATTTTGTAAATACAACACATACACACAGATCGATACACCGAAAGTTTCGACTGACTTCATAGGAGTCCTCGATTTCAGGCTTTCCCGCCTTGCTGATGAGATCTGCGTTCTTCTGGGGTATTATGCAGCGTCGAATGGTAATCCTTTGCCGACATTTCGGGAAGACGTATCGGTCCCACCTTCAAAGGTCAGGCAGTCCAATAAGAGTGTCTTCTTGGTCTTCTTGACCGTTGAGGATGGGACCGATACGTCGTCCGAAACGTCGGCAAAAGGTTACCGTTCGACGTTGCGTAACACTCAGAAGAGCGCAGATCTCATAGAAATCCTACTCAAAATTCCATAGATCCTGGTTTAAATTCCTGGACCGAATGCGGGCCATATTGTATGAACCTTGTCGTGGTTTTATTAAATCGGAAGTTGGAACTCTGTAGTGTGATCTTCAAGCAGACCACGACCAGTACCTTCTACAACGTTGCGTGAGGTGGAAGGAACAGACCTTACGATTATGCACGCACGTTGCGAGGAGTGTGGCAGTCAGACCTACGGAAAGGGAAGAGGTGATACAGCTTGTTCCCAGAGGACCATCTTGTGAGCAACAACCACGGTGAAAGCCTGGATTTTCTTTCGCGGTGCTTAAATGCAGCAAATTGTCTAAATTGTCTACTTCGGTTGAATGATCACTCATATATAACCACTACAGAAGTAGACCTTCACGTTGACACTGCGAATTGCGGCGTCCTGCACGATCTCGTATGATCAATTGTCTACGTTGTGTACCTCTTTCTTTTGTTCATACACTTCTAATTTTTCTACCCCCTACCTTTCTTGTGTTGTGAAATACCAGCTGCGTTCATTGTTTTGTTATTACATTCCTCTGCTCCTTCTTTCTTCCTGTTCTTATTTCTCATCCATCTTCTGACGTGCCACATTAATTTGTGAAATTTTTAACGCCTTCTTCCTGGAATTGTTTACAGTATTCATTAATGAACGTAGGTCTTCGTGTAAAGTGCGTATAATCTTTGTTACATTTTAAGAGTATTTGAATTTTATCGACAGAATTTAGTGAAACTGTGTGGCATAAAATTTCGCAAAGTCCGTCCGGCAACAGCCGAGTTGTTCCATGTAAACTGACTGTCAAACAGACAGACATGAAAATGCTAATAGCTGACGGTAGCAATTTTGCGAAAACGCCTAAAATTGATTGTGGTGGAGTGAATTTGATTGAAGTCACCTACACTGGGGAAATTTGTCTGCTTTGGAAAAAATGCGGTAGGATAAACGTGGTCGTTTCTTCGTCAGGTGAGTAATAATGAGATTGTAATTGCACTTGAGAAGTAATTATTTAATATTTGTTATAGAATTCTGGTATATTTGTGGGAAACAAATAGAAGTCTCGCGGAACTGAGCAGCACATTCCTTCTGGTTTATTCTGGTAAATACAGTTTTATCACATCGTCAGTGTCCTGGAACCACTGTCCATGAAATTCCTGCCTAGAAGTGAAGGACTTATACATCGCCACAGCGTCATGTGTTGTGTTTTTAGACGCCTTCGCAGAATTTCGAAAAGCAACTATTAGCTTTGTAATGTCTGTCCGTCGGTCCGTTCGTCCATGCATCTGACTGTCCGAATGCAACAACTCCACTCCCACTCTACGGGCTTTCATGAAATTTGACATTTGAGGATTTTTTTCGAAAACCTATTAAGAAAATTCAAGTTTGATTGTACTCTGACCACAGGAACGGGTACTTCACGGGAAGACCTGTGTACATTGTGATAATATCTTACTGGATTCTTCTGAGACTGAGAAATGTTTCAGAAGAAATTGTAGAGAAAATGAAAACAAAATATTGTGTTCAAAAAATTTTTTTTCGAAAATCGTACCGTTTATGAGATAATGTAGAAAAAAGTGATACAGCCGGACACGCTACGGGTGACAATACAAAGCGGCGCATGCTAATTCCATGCCGGATAAGTAAGGCAAGAATGCAGGCACACAATCTTAATATTTAAAATTACTGCTTTTCCGCGGCAACAATGGTTAGGCCAACGCGCTTCACTTTTACGTTATACGTACGTAGCCTGTCGTGTGTAACTTAGGCCATTCAATAGCGAATCTGTCTGAATTATCATGGTGCTGTAGCGGAGTGTGGATATCTTACAAGACCATTAGCCGTCTCCTAATTCCTCACCATAGCTCTGAACGTCTTATGGCTGCTTATCTCTGACACGCCGGGCGAAGCGTGGAGAGGAAACCATCAGGCGCCGTGTTCCATATTACACATTATGTTTGTGTGTGTGTGGGGGGGGGGGGCGCGGCGGACGAGGGCCTTTATGAATGCTTCATAATGCCAAAAGAGGGCAGGGAAGTAACAGTGTGACAAATCTAGGCAATGCTCGGATTCATTTGGATCGTGGTTCAGCTGTATGGGTCTGTGAATATTTGATAGTTTGACAAATATGGAGCGATTTCTGCAGAATCCCCTGCAGTTATATGACAATGGGGGAGGCTACCTGTGTGAGTGGTAATTCTTACAGTTTCTACTAAACGTGGCTTATCAATATTTCGTAAAATTTTATTTCTTAGTAAAGATCTATACGGTGGCCCATGGTCGCTGTGATCGCGGATTCGATTCCCGCTAAGGGCATGGATGTTCGCCTCTTGTGTTCGTTGTGTAGGTAGCTGCCTCTGCGGCGAAATGATCACTCGTTCCGTGAGTCCTACCAGATGTGTATTTGTGTCTAATTGTGTGTGATCTAGAAACCTCAACAATGAGGCGGCCTAGGCCTTAGTAGGGCTATTGCGCCACAGAAAAGAAATGTGTAATTAGTTGTTTATCTAGTCACAACAGGGACTAATGGCGGCTTTGTGTGCACACGGCGAGGGAGTATCAGATACTGTAAAAATGGGCATATTTTACATTTAAGACAGAGGATTAGCTTCTCAAGAAAGAATACAATTAATTAATAAATTAATTTGTGCTTGAGACTGAGAGGTGTGCATAAGTAGCGCGGCATCCCTTCAGATGGCGGACCGTGGTCATCAGTGTAATGGCTGTGCGAAATCTTGAGGTGTGAAGGACTCAAGCGTTGCTGGCATCTTCGTGGAATATTCGGAACTCGCATGCTGTAAGAGATGCTTTGAAGTGTGCAAATGTGAGGGTGGCTATTAGAATTCTTTCACTTTGTGATCGTAATTAATTGACCGTAGAGCTAAGCTGTGTTTATACAACGTTTGTACGTCGATGGTCTAATGACGTGTGTGCAGATTCAGTATGGGAGTTAGGACTCGTTTTTGTGTGTTAGGAATTAAAACCGTAAAGACTGTGCAGAGCTACAAAGTTTAACCTGGTCCTGGAAAGTCTGTAAAAATTTTATTGCTGAATTGTGTCGTTATTAATTTCTGCATCTTAATTTTTTTCCGGAAAAGCTGTTATTAACCAATGCGTTGAAAAAAGAAGGTTTTTCTGAAAGGAGGTGGAACCATTGTAGGGGTAAGAAGCAGTCAAGTAAATTAACCGGCACTTTGCAGTAACACAATCGGCATATTTCTGTGCTTGTTCAGTGGTACTGAGAATTTAAACCTCAAGTATAGCAGAGATTTGTACAGAAACTGCCGAATCCGCAAATGTTTGACATTCAGTTTTGATATTACATGTATTTTCCTGTAACATTTTTTACTCCATATTCTTTGTATATTCGCATTCGCTGAAGACGGCTGTAAGAAACAGACGGGACATGTTGATGTAGTCTCTTGTGTGTATGTGAATAAGTGAATATGTTTTGCAGTTTGTTGGTAATAAAATGTATTTGTTTTTTAAATTCGTGTTAATTACGCTCCTTTGCGCTATATATTTCCTTCTTGCATGATTTCAAATGAAGACATGAAAAGGCTGATACACATTTTTAGCGAATTCAATATTTTCTCTCATTGCATCACATTTTCTTCTTTCTTAGTCCTTCCCTCTTCTAACTACTTGTTCACAGTAAGTGTCGAGGGTTTTGTGATTTCTTTTGATCACACTCAAACACTCACCACAGTCGGTAGGACTCCTCTCGACGAGGGATCGGCCCGTCGCAGAGACCTCTCCCTGACAACACAAACACTGTACAAGAGACAAACATCCATGCTCCGGTGGGATTCGAACCCACGATCCCAGCAAGCGCTCGGCTGCAGACCTACGCCTTAGACCGCGCGGCCACTGGGATCGCGCATCACATTTTAATTATTCAAAATTGCCTGCCAGTGTAATTAATTTCGAAATTATAGAAGCTCTTCAAGTTTAACGTCTGAGATTGGTTCAGCCAATTGGGTAATGCTCCTCCTGAAAAGACTGAATGCCCAGTGGGCTTTCGTAACGTTATTTTGCATACAACCTGTGGACAGTTTGATAGCTGGTAACGGCCTCTGAAAATGTTCACCCCCTCCCACACATTGAATATTAGCTGCATCAGCGATTTCTACCGTTTTTGTATTCAATGACCAATATGAGCCGACCGTTTTTAATATTACATTGTGTAACAAAACGACAGCTCTGTAACTCGTACCTGCAGCTGCTGCAAATACTGTATAAGGTAATTCACACGGATGATTTTCATAGCGTTTCATGGCTCGGAATAACCGTTGTCCTTTATTTGATACTTAGTTTTACGTTCTGTTCGAAGCAATAAAATAATGGGGACTGCAGCCTTCCGCAAAAATCAACGCCAATCCAAGTATAAAGTGCAGACTTCCCTTATTCTCGATACTGTGGTGAAGTAATGTGACGTCAGCTTAATTTAAATGTGTTCAACGTGTTAGTAGCCCGTTCATGAAACTTGGCTCCCGATAGTTGGGAGATTATAGGTTGTTGATATTTGTAAACAGGGAACTGAGGGGATGATTGGACCTGAAAGAAGAGAGAAAGTACCAAGAGGACGGGGGATGCATAGTGACGAGCGTCAGGACTTTAGGCTGCACCAGTACGTAGGGTGATCAAATAAAAAGAAATGAGATGAGAGTCAGTCAGGACTTACAAGTCGTACATGACAAATCCATGCAGTATTTTAGACGGAAAGCCTAAATAAAACCGACCATTCCTAAACCTAGACGTAGATGGGAGGATAGGATTGAAAGGGATATTGCATAAAGTAGCATTCAGAAATGAACTAAATTTGTCTGGCTCAGAACATTGGACAATTCCGGTGTAAGTGGTATTTTAACTTTCCTCGCATACATACATACATACATACATACATACATACATACATACATACACACACACACATAATACATACATACATACATACATACATACATGCATACATGCATATGTACATACATACATACATACATACACACATACATACATACATACATACATACGTACATGCATACATGCATATGTACATACATAGATAATACATACATACATACATACACATACATACGTACGTACATGCATACATGCATATGTACATACATAGATAATACGTACATACATACATACATACACATACATACATACGTACATGCATACATGCATATGTACATACATAGATAATACATACATACATACATACATACATACATACATACATACACACATACATGCATACATACATACATACATACATACATACATACATACATACACACATACATACATACATACATACATACATACATACATACATATATACATACATACATATGTACGTACATATATACATACATACGTACATACATAGTACATACATACATACATACATACATACATACATATATACATACATACATACGTACATATACATACATACGTATATACGTACCTACGTACGTACGTACGTACATACATACATACATACATACATACTGACTGACTGACTGACTGACTGACTGACTGACACACACACACACACACACACAAAATGCTGTATTCTTGCCATTGCGTAAGAGTCTTACGTGGATAACAGGTAAATTCTCAGATTTTACATTTTAATCTTAAATCCAGATACTGGAAGAAATGTGAGCTTTCATTGAGCAATAAGAAATTACGTTCAGGAAATTTTTATTTACGTAGGTGTTATCGCTGTATTTTTCTTGTTGAATATAAGGAATTATATTCCGAGGTTGAAGAGGCTAAGTATCTTAATCCTAACATTGTTAATCACGAATTTGCAAAATGCCTGAATGTCGCTGTGTATTTCCTTTCACGTATAATCCTATTTGTTAAACATAATTTATACAGACAGAAGGAATTTCTTCTTTTATTGCTATAGAGTAAGATTAATCGTGCAGTGCAATCTCTTACCATTCTTTTACTACATTATACAATCGAGAGCCTTATGCAGTCACGCGTACCGTCGGTTCACTGTCTGGGTAAGCCAGTGGTTTAAATGATTGTGCTTTTAATATTTAATCATATTTTGTGTCCTTACAGGAGAACTACGTATTGTAAAGTAAAGTAGATAAGCTGTTGTTATAAATAAGAGTTCAGATAAGCCGTTATAAGCCAAAGTGTAGACTGTTTGAAATGGCATTCGCCATCCACGGTTATATTTCACGTACTTGTTCGTGTGTACACTTACTAGTCGGCTTTCTGAAATAATCGCCATGTCTACAGGCTTCTAGTCACGCACTTGAAAGATTCTAGCGAGACCACGGCGACTCGCCTGTCGCTCTCAGCATGTCAAATCTCAGTTGTTGGAACGTACATCATATCAATATCTCGAATGACTATCATGCTGGGGTGTTACTTCGCAATGAAGCCTGTCTCAGTGGGCTCATTTGTTAGCCCATTTAACGAAATACGAACAGAATCTAAGCAAGTTTTCATGTCTGTCCATCAAATTCGTTTATCTTATTACAGTTGATTATTTTTTTTGTCTGCTGTTTTTTCGTTTATGTATTGCTTTTCGTTATCTAAAAACTGTTCCTTTCACCTCTGTGTCTCATCATATTTTATAAACGTATGTGCCAAATTCTTATTTTAGTTACGTAGAGGGCATCTTCCTTTTCCTACATCTCCCCCTTTGCGTCTTAATTTCATGTTCCGAATCTAAACCATGCTAACCCTAGAATGGAAAACTTGCTAACTGTGTTCTTTCATTCGATTTACGTTGATTTGTATACCTTATTTACGTATACGCATATGTAGGCTTATACACACACATATATGGGGGGAGGGGTACGTGAATATGGTGATTACACAGATGTCAAGTGGGCGCCCCGCGTCTTAAGAAATCATTGACCTTTGACCATTGACGCATTGGCCAACGTCACGAGATGGCACGTAGCTGCTCCACTCCGCGCCCTCTCGACTGCAAAGTAAGGGACCCCCCCAATTTCTGTAACCTTCACCCCAGTTTGTATGAACGGTTAGAACGTAGGCGTGCCCGTATTAGGCCTGCTGACACTAAATCAGGTGAAATCATTCCGGTTAGCAGTGTCGCGTCCGAGTGTTGAACTAGGCGCCCCCGGAGTCATTTCAGATATGTTACCGCCTTTGCCAAGTTTCTCCCTACGTGGTTATGCTGTGTGGTGGATACTCATGCTTATTGTTCTCTGTATGCATATCATTACAGTAACTTCAGTACGTGCTGATATATACATATATATATGTACGATATATGTATCACCTTTGTGCTGTATTTAATGCAAGAAGCACAATTCCGTGCGTACAGTTTATGTGGTATTACATGTGAGACAGTTCTGTGTAATTCGTCACGACACTGGAAGCAAGATATGGCGCTCTCTTGTACTTGGCGTGTGGGATCTAAATGTCATTGTAAAGTGGTCTGCTGTGGGAATTTGTATACTGGCGTGTGTATATATATGTGCAGGCAGGTTTGGAAATTGTGTCAGTCGCGTACTCTTGACAAAAACAAAACAACGAAGATAGCCCCTGTTCTATAAACGGTATAAAAGTGTAGGTTGTGTTTGTTTGTCACGGTTACGTAGTTACAGTCTCTAGGGGGAGGGGGCGGCAGATTCTACGCAGAGTTATTGCCGTTCTATTGGCATAATTCACTGAGCGGTACGAACTGCTGTTCGCAGTATGTCACTGTCTCGTGCCATTTATATTGCTCTGAACTCCGAACATGTTCAGAGTCTGGCGTCAGCACGTATGCCAGTTACATTTAATATGGATTTCTCACCAAGGCATTCACTAATTTCAAAACTTTTTCGCGTAATTAATAGTGACTTTCCAATACAACACGACAAAAATTGATTAACTGGTACATATTTTATAAACCTCACCCTGAAGCCCATGAACAGATGTAACCAAGCACAGTAGAGGCTGACGGGCGTGTGCAAATGTGGCACATGTAGTAAATTTCGGTACATGGCGCAGATGACAGAGACAAGAATCGACTGCTGGAAATTTATATTCCACATACCAGGCCGCAAGTTGCATATGCTAGGAAATCCGTGGAACATTCCCTGTCGTTACAATCTGATAGTCCTTTAGCTAGCCAAGGAATTGTTATCGCTCTTTCCTTCTTCTTATCTTGATTCTCACCTTAATTGCGTATTGCGACAATTGCGGCCCAAAGTCTACAAAATTTTCTGGATTTCTAAATTTGTTCGTAAGCTTTTAGTAGAATTTCTTGAAAGGTAGATGGCACCCCCCCCCCCCAAGGCCTTTATGTGCACAGGGTAACACTGACACAGAAGAAGCGTGACCATACCCTTGCTATTCTCCGACTGGTACTCGAACCCAGGATGTCAGGATCCGAGGTCCAAAACAGTTTACGCCACAGGCAGCGCGGTCTCTTTGATCGGCATTTAGGAATTCCTCGGCGTCTTATGGAACCGAAAGTTCCATGACTGGTCAAAATTACCCACCAGGGGAGCCTTTCATGAGCCAGCTGAATATTGGAATCATTACACCACACTTCTCACGTGCACTTTTAATATTATCCCACGCGATGTATTTCCTTCATCTCTTCTGACAATACTCTGTGTGTATTTACTATCTCCCACTTTCATTATATGTTCCCAGACTAAAATTTTGCATTTTGTTGTTAATCCTATAAATGCTACATGCCCAGCCAAACAGAACATTTTATTTTATTAACCTGAACGAGTAAAAATGATCACTTTTCTGTCTTTCGTGCACGACTATATGATTATGTTTGCAGACGTAAATTACAGACATACAAAACGTATACTTTGGAAACAACAATAAACTTAATGTGGTCATGGACAATTTGGCATCTGTGTTGAAATTCCTGCTGAGTTAAGTACATAAGTTTTGTAGGCACTGTCAGAACAATGGCGGTGTGTGTAAACAGGACTAGTTGTGCATGTAAAGAATAGCATTTTGACCGGTTCATTGAGCGTGACATGACTGTATTGATCTCACATGAACAAGAAGTGTGTTGTTTGAAACAGCAAATAACTGCCACACATGTGACCTAATAATCGACTGACGGAAGCGCGGTTTATCGATCTCTCACCATCTATTCCCAAGGGCACAATTTACTACAGAGCAGCCGGTGCTCACCGAAATCCTGCCCAATACCTTTTACTGTAACCTCTTTCTTAGTAAGCATAACCTACGCTAAACTAACAGACTTTTAGCCAACCTAATTTCAGGCACCAATAAAACCCGTGGCCAGTAATAAAATATTTATAGACATTGGAATTTATTTCTGTGCTTCTGTATTCGTTTGAGGACTTCCATCTGAGAAGGTTTCAAACCCGCTGTAGTAGTGTTTTAGTGACCGTCCGATTGCGTCTGAATTCATGTCAGGAAGACGGAATATCAATAGTTTGAACAATATGTCTAATGCTGTAATTAATTAAGGCAAAGCAACTTCAGAGTAATGGCACTACATTTGTTAATGGCAGACTTGAATATGAGGATTCAAGGCCAATTACGGATGCGGTGTAATGCAGTACGCATTCGGTAACTACTGCAATTACAGTATACTTTTGAAGTATTGTATTCAAATTTCTTGCCGTAATACGTTTTGGCTCCATTCCACCAAACATGAAGTCCATTTCCTTTAACCCTTCCCATGTTATCTTTTGTAATGTTTACTTTATTTGTACATTTTGAAGGCAACTTAAGATTTCCATGCAAATGAATGGCTTCAGCTGTCAGAGAGGCTTCTGCAAAAGTTTCTTTTGACTGATAGTGTTATGCATAGAAGATAATCAGAACAGAAAAGTCTGTTTTTGAAATGATTTATCTTCATATCATTGAAGGGGGTAAAATGATGAAACTGATACCACATAAATGTGGAAACTAATATTTGTGAAAGTTGTGTCTGAACTTCTCCATATTATTCATGTCTAGATGACACTGTTGTCTCTAACAGCTGTCGCCTGCAATCTGGAGTTCAGCGTTGCTTTGATTGGGATGAAGCGGTTCAATGATCTTCGCGTTTGAAACAATTGAATACTGATGACGCGTCGCCCGGAAAGGCATAAAGCCTTGCGTCTAGTGACTGATGGGACGTTCTGGAAGTTCAGTACACTTTGCAGTGGAACTGCGTCACAAACGTAACGGCCAGTACTAATGTGCAGCCATTCTACACTGCTGAAGTTAATCGCGGTTTCGTATTTAACTGCTTTCCATCCGTTTTTTCTTCACATTTTCATCATCCGTTTCATATCACATTTATAGCAATTCTGACGCGTTGATATTTTTAACTACAGCTTGTGTGCAGCTGGCCTTTTCTGTGTTTAATGGATAGAGTGCTTTGAAAAAAGTGTGTATTCCGGTGAATGATCGTTTTCCATATTTTACAGAGATGCGTTTGATAATAGCTGTGGCATTTCTAACAAAGCTATAGCTGCCTTTGATCGTTAGAACAGCTGTATCTAGACCAGATTTTCGTCCGTAAGTTTGATTTTTAGTGATCTTACGTTTTAACTGAAGATTTAAAAAATAGTGTTATGCTTTGCTTAAAATATTAAAATAAGCAAAACCAAGGGAAGCATGCACAGCCCAGTCACTTCACTGACTGGCTGTGCACTCGATAACAGGTGTCCGATTCCAATCCGGGTATGAACTCGTATCCTAACGGGGTGTTCATGTCAACTTTGAGCCTTCTGTGCAGTGAATCTTGTGAGAAAGGTAACAAAGGTGTCAAAGCGTCTATACTCTTCCATTCTATGTCGGAGGTAAATGTGTGTGGAGCTGTGCCTCTATGCCCAGCTACGTCCTTATCGTATGATCTACTAATTAAACATACGGAAAACTTTACCTTACACATGAATAGTGTGATATTTGTTATGGAATATGTTTTGAACTAAGGCACATATCAGCAGACGAAAGGTAGTTTAAATGTAGTTCTTAAGATGTACAGCAGAACAGCTGAAAGGGCAAGTATTACAGATGAAAAATGGGAGAGAATGTAAAGATAGATGCTGTATGTTGGAAGATAAATCAGTATGTGAAGGTAGAATTCCCAAGAAGTTTTTGAGCATGAAAATGAGGGGAACATGCCAGCTGAAAGACCAAACTCTAGACAGTTGGGGAAGCGTCTTGCAAAAGGGGATAAAATCATGGTCGGAAACTGAGGAGGAGCTGGGAGATGAGGAGGAGGAGGAGGAGTTTAGAGAAGACAGAGAAATTTGGAGAGATTTGATTGCTAGACAGCCACAGAGGGGAGACGTACAAGCAAGAGGATGGTGTGCTGAAGTAAGCTACCATTCTGCACAGGATGCCATCTGCCTGTGAATAATATGTGGCTGTAATGAAAGTGGCTCGATGTATACCTGAACCGATCTTGCCAACTTTTTTATTAGTTGATCAAGCCCTTCCCTGGGTGTTACACCCATCTGACCTGTTGTCACAGGTCTTAACTCCCTCATTCCGAGTGTTTTTCCTTCTGACTGTCATTTCTTTCTGCATGTCTTCTGTCAATCATAGGTGATATCATTCATACTTCAGAAATCCCCGTATCATCAGTGATGCTGCTGACGTCAGCCCACCCTCTGCTGCAGCCGTAAGCATCGTTAGAATCTGAACAAAGTCTGGTCCCAACTGTTTCTTCCCAAAACTTTTCTTAACCAGGCCAACACTTCCCATTGAATATGCGCCACCCTTCACTCGCTAACCATACTACAACTGTCAGCCCTTCTTGCTGTACAGTACAATATCCCACACCCCCACCCTTAATCCCATCGCCTTTACATAAGCAGGGTTTCCTTCAGTGCTGTGTTGTGTAAGAACGCCACGTATTTATGTGCCAGTGAGTTAACATCATTCATCCGGAACAGAATTGTGATTCTTGTGCAAAACGACTACTTTTAACACCAGGCAGAGATAAGAGTATGTAATAGAAATGGCTCTTCAGTAAACAAGTTTTGGTAATGAATATTGAATTCAACTGCGTTTATATCGTGATTACCTCTTTTACTTAGCAGTGGTTAGATTCATTCTTTTGATGCCATAGAATTAGGAAAGCATGTTTTGGTAACTCTTTCCAAAGGAAGTAATATCTAATAACGTTTGAAGCTGTTGAGTGAGTTTCATGGAAACTCGCTGGAACATCCTTCCACTGGTTCCTCTCCTCACAAATATATTCTAAATACAGGCATATTGAACAGAGAGGCAAGAATTATATTACATAAACATACAAGTTAACAATAATTTTTATTTAATGATCAAAAATAAAATAAACATAGAGAAAGTCTTTGCTTTTCCTTACGTCTCTTACCTTACTGCTTTGTGCGGTGAACTGCAATGGCATATTAAAGTAGGACCTTGAAATTTTGTGTGGCCGTAGTCGTTTGAAGTCAAGTGGGCGTTATAATTTTTTTCCCTTCATGTCTTTATATTTCTGTGCTACGTAACTTCCATTAAGTGCTTTTCATTAATATTAAAACATTTCAATTACATTAGTTTGTACTGACTGACACTGAAGACTTTATTTTTATTTCACGAAGAATGTGCTGCGAGGCAAGTTATTTTTTATGGCAGTGACAACCACGGGAACTCGCGTCCTGTGCGTCGCACGATTTTATATTACGTCTTGCCTACTCATTACAGAAGGAAGCAAATTAGTATTCGCATATACCCGTATACTTTGATATGTGTAACAAAAAACAATACGTGTGTTTTATTTAAATTATTCTCAACCAAGAAAATAGAAATCAAGTATGAGCAGACCATATTTTTGACATTTATCATGAGCAGGTTTGTGTCTGGGGGCAACTTTTAACTTGTTCGTGTATTCAGGAGGTGCGAGATTCGAGACTCGGCAGGGAC
Source organism: Coptotermes formosanus (assembly GCA_013340265.1). Classification (NCBI taxonomy): domain Eukaryota; kingdom Metazoa; phylum Arthropoda; class Insecta; order Blattodea; family Rhinotermitidae; genus Coptotermes; species Coptotermes formosanus. The sequence goes on along the minus strand of BLKM01008651.1, from coordinate 3,124,333 downwards.
ACAGGTTAACCGGAGAGGATTTGCGTGTCTTTATGAAACATTAGAACGAGAAGTCAGGTTACAGATTTATAACCATAATCTTTGACAGAAAATTTCCTGTATTTGTCAAGAAGCGGATTACGTTGAGAAGGCCTTATTGTAACAAAGTTTTTCTTTTCAGCTACATTCGAAGTCATGTAATGACTAATGGTGTTGATGATGTTCGAGTCTTGTGAAAATAATCGCAGGCAAAACCCTTGCTTGTCTTAGGGTGTAAGCGCAATTTCATTTAAGTGTGTACTGTGCAGGCTTAGGATATTCTGAGTGTAAAGAACGCCGTGGTGAAATAAGCGTACTACGTCACGGCTTACACCATTTTTAATATTGTTTTATCATAATAAAGAATATTTTTAAAATGAATAATGTGTAATTTATTGATGCGTTTTTCGAAAGTTAATGATATTAAGACACAAGAAACTTATAGTTTAAAATTATTTTTCCTTTTATATATTTACATATATAAAATAAACATTTTACATATAACTTGTATAATTCTTGTCTTCTACCAACTTATTATAAAGAAACGGTTGTATGAAATTCGGTATATTGTTATTAGGTGTGAATATGAGTAAATTACTGCTGCTGCAAGGAACTCATGTTTAGTTTGATAAGATAATTTGAGCAATTTGTGCCTGTGTTAAATAAATTAAAACGGTTGCTGGAGGTTATCAAATAGCAGAATCTGATTAAACTGTGCAACACGCGGAGACAGCAGTCGAGCATTCGATACAAGTCAGTTACCGTGTCTTAGAATACCTTGGAACAACAAAAAAATTATCAGACAGGAGTTAAAGATGATTCCATCATCATCATCATCATCATCATCATTATCATCATCACGTAGTTCCGTAGTCTTTCCCATAGTGTGCGAAATAGTGCTTCCGCCTAAGTTTCCAGTATCTTCTAGTTTCCTTAAGGTCATCCAGTAGCTGATTACGTCTTCTTCTTCTTCTTCTTACCTTTCCTTCTATCTTTCCTTCAAAGACGTGTTTTATAAGGAATTTTGTTCGCTAGTTGTGACCAATCGAGTTGGCCTTCTTGCGTTCTATTGTAGGTAGGATGTTTCTTTACCCATTGACTTCCTAACATTTTTTCGTTTTCACACGATCCAGCTAATGTTCTTCAGCCTTCTTCAACACGACACTTCAAAACGTTCAAGGTATTTCTGATCTACTTTATGATGTGTCCCGGTTTAAGTACTGTACAAAGCTATACTTCAAGTGTAGCATTTCACTAGTTTCTTCCTTAAAATTAAGTCATTTTGCTGGTGAAAAGAGCCTTCTTCTTGCTGAAAGCTGCTTTTGGCGTGGGAGTCCTGGACTTAATATCACGTGTTCAAGGTATACGTTTTTCAGGGGTTCACTTAACTTCACAAAACTAGTCAGGATTCTCTGTTGTCCTTTTGCTGACTTTGCTGAAACAAATTCTGTAATTCTTAACAAAATTTGTTTCATACGATAGAAGAATTGTTATTTCAACTAGACTGTTAAAAACAGAACTCCTTCTTCCAACGTGTAGATGGCGGCAGTAGGTTCCTCCGGATTGTTAGTGCATTTGCACCAGTCTATAAGGCGCCATACCCCAAAAGACAGGAACCAACATGCCAATTAGGATTTGTTTCAGCACACTTCGTGACAAGAGTTTATGAATAGTACTGACCACCGTATGTGTTTGTATGATAAAATTAAGAAGTTTTAAATTTCCTTTCCTTAATAAATTAAGTTCAGACTGAAATCACAGAATGCTTTTTACCATTCGGTGCAGAATCTTTTGTCTTTTCACTTTGCTGTCCAAAAATGTAAGGTTTAAAATAAACAGAACTATAACTTTGCCTGTTGTTTTGTATGGGTGTGAAGCTTGGTCTCTCACGCTGAGGGAAGAGCATAGGCTGAGGATGTTTAAGAATAGAGTACTGAGAAGATATTTGGGCCTAAAAGGGAAGAGCTAACATGGGAGTGGACAAACGTCATGATCTTCATGGTCTGTGCTCTTCGCCAGATATTGCTCGGATGATGAATGAAGAAGAACGAAAATGGCGAGGCACGTACCGGGTGTGGAGAGAGGAAAGGTGCATAGAGGCTTTTGGTCGGGAGACGTGAGGGAAAGAGACCATCTGAAAGGTATAGGGTAAATGGGAAGATAATATTAAAATGGATTTTCAAGAATTGGGATGGGGTCATGGACTGGATTGATATGGCCTAGGACAAGGGCAGGCGGCGGGCGTCTGTTAATGCGATGATGAGCCTCGGGGTTTCATACAATGCGGAGAATTACTTGACTAGCTGAGGACCTGTTAGCTTCTCAGGAAGGACTGTGCCCTGTGGAGTTAGTTACTTATTTAGTTAGTTAGCTTGAATGCTCTTTGAATTAAATTTTACTTCATTGCCACATATTCTAAGTAATGAAGTGTGTAACATGAAGGCAAAAGTGAAAGTTAAAAGTAAAGGTAAGGTACCCGTGTACACGCTGTGAAGCGGTAGAGGGAGTGTAGGCATAGGTTCACACGTTATAATATCTGCCCTGGGTGGGTTTAAGTATTCAGTTTCACAGAACAGCCAATTTGTCAATGGAAAGAACCCCGCTGCCAATCGGGTAGGAGACTGAATGGGCCAGAGTCGGTCTTGGACACTTGGGAGAAGAGAGAAGACTCTTGTCCGTGCCAGCAATGGAACATCGATTTTTGGTCGCCCAGTTCATGCCGCTAGTCACTATGCCGACTGAGCTGAGGAAGTGCCCTGCAAAGTATGCACTTTTGCTGTACTGCTTTGCGGGTTTTTCACACAGCGGAGTGCTGTATGAATCTGCTTCGACTCATTGACTGCTAGAATAATAGTGCTAATACTGGTTGGAAAATGTAGCAGGCGCTGAGCGGATGGAATTTCATACAAAGCTGCACTAGGCAGAACGGAGTCTACCGTAGATGGGAGAATAATTTTGAAATTGGTTATCAAGAAAGGGTGTGTGAGTGTTTGGGCTGGATTCAATTAATTCAGGACGTGATCTCCTGTCGAGTTTTTATGATCATGGCAGTTAACTAAGGGGTTCATAAAGGTCGGAAAATTTTCGAACAAATGAGCGACTTTGAATTTTCCAAGAGTGGCTGTGTTATAATAAATGACTGACTGACTGACCGACCAACCGACGACCGATTAACTAACAAGCTATCTAACTAGCTAACTAACTAACTAACTAATTAATTAACTAACTAACTAACTACATGGATCAGAGTCCTTCCTGAAAAGCTAACACTTCGTAATCTAGTCAAGAAATTACCCACATTTTACGGACCCCGAAGGCTCATTACCGCATTCACAACAGCCTGCCACCTGTCACTATCCTAGGCCAGATGAATCCAGTCCATGCCTACCCATACGAATTTTTGAATATTCATTTTAATATTATCCTCCCATGTACTTTGTGTCTTCAGAGTGCTCTCTTTCCCTTAGGTCTCCCCATCAGAACCCTTTACGCACTCTCTCCTGTCCCCCACACGTGCCACATGCCCCGCCCATCTCATTATTCTTGATTTTATCACCTGAATAATACTTTGCGATGTGTACGTATCACAAAGCTCCTCGTTACGTTTTCTTTTCCAGCTCTGATACAATAAGTCACCTAGGCCTTTTGTACGCCCGACTTGTGTCGCCGATTTGCCTGAACGTTCCTTCTTGCCAATGTACCACATCTTCATTTACGCCCTTTCATTTTCGATGATGTAACGCCCTTTGGCTGGCTGCACCCTTTTACGCTAACCTTTACCTGTTCCATTGTTTATTATGAGAGTATTATTTTGATTTGCACCTTTTCAGGAACAAAACTTGTGCGTAAAACCAGTGTTTGGTGTACTTATACGTGAGTCGTTTTCCCAAGTCTTCTGGCCTTATTTTAGCCTTAGCCCTGTAATTAGTAAACACAAATTATCAGACGTTAAAATAGCACGAATTCATTTATGGGCTTGCCATGTGTTCCGAAAACAAGGATAAAGCGATAGGACAGAGTCTTATTTTTCCACGAAAAGTTCTGCAGCTCTGGACGGCTACAGCTTCATTCATTATAACGGTGGTTCAAATCCTGACTGAAAGTAGGGGAGTGGAAAGCGATAAAGACTGGTGCAGTCTGAGCGATGTCAGATAGCACTGCTGAGCTGATCCCTTTTCCTGAGTATTATCCCGGTAATCGTCTTCCTTCTTCACTCATCCTGCGCTGTCATCCATAATCTGCTTCCATTGACACCGAGTCAGACTCTTTCAGTCTCCTCGCTTGGTCCTTTACTATTCGAGGTTTGGCAAAGAATACATGTGTCCAAAGCAACTCTTCGTTTCTTTGTGCCACCTTTGATAACGCAATACGTAAGGTGATCACTAAAAATTTGGTGCCGTTTCCGTTGTAAAATAGAGGGTTTTATACGCATACCACGTCCGTCCGTCCATCTGTCTCTCCAGCCCTCCTTCTGTGACCCAGTACCAGCGTTTGATAGATTTTTGGAAAACTCATTACAGGTGTTCTTTACAAAAGAGTCACAGCGCAAGCATGAGTTGTGTGACAATACGCTCAGTGAGAGTCGCGTTTCACTTGACGGTGTAAGTGAATTTCTACACGCGCTTTTCATATTTCTAGACGAACTGGAATGAAATTCCATACAGGATACCTCCACACAATGCCGATGAGTAATCGTGGGTGTCGTACAATTCTTACTTTATGTAAGAGCATCAGTGAAAGTTATCTCACATTTTATACGTTTGTCTTCTGATTTTGGTTGTTACATTTTGGTAGAGGCGATATATAGCAGCTTTTATTGAATAATTGTGAGTTTGTAAAAATCAGCGCGGTTAAACCAGTATTTTATTGGTGGCGTAAATGAATGTCTATCCTTGTCTATGAATGTCCACACTTGTTTCGGATTTGGGGAAATTTCGTACGGAGTACCGTCATATAATACCGCATGGTATTTACGGGTTTAGTGAAAATCGTCATAAGTAAGGCCGTACTTTTCTATTGGCGTAAATGAAGTTACATTTCCTCATGTACTGTTTAACTTTATCATATTTTGGAAGTACGGCACTTTCGTAAATGTTGGATTCTACTTCACGGATTACACCATTTTCATGTTTTGGTATTTATACGACTTTCAAATATAAAGCCGGAAAAATTCTCCAACAGCAGAGAGAGTGTCAACTTTTGAACCTGGAATCAGATCGATAGACTTAGTTAACTACCATATCATTTCAGCAGTATATAAGAAACTTCATAATTCGTACAGAGTTCTTAAATACCCTAAGGATCGGTATGCTAAACCAGATGGCTTCCAGACTGAATGCAGCATTATTCATGCCATCTTTCATGAGGAAATTTACACAGACAGTAAATCTTTTGTACACTTGTGCCAAGTACGACAACTTAAAAACATAAACTCGATCTTATTTTACTTCAGGCGTTAATGTTGACAGCACTGAGGAATGGGATTTATGCAGGTCACGGTATGACTTCTACATCAGATGCACCTAATTTGTTCTCCTGGTCCCTTTAGAACTGTTAATGTCGTGGTAAATTTAACACAAGAACTTCCTTAATAGAACTGACCAAAGAAAAACAGCGCCCTTTTATCCGATTTCTGTGATCAAAATGTTGGGAAATCTATTGCAGAGAACATTTTAATGCTGTAAATACTGTGAACTAGAAGAAAGTTTAAAAATCGGCTGGGTATTTTAAAGGAAGGCAGAAGAATCAAAAAATTAATAATGTACTTTACAAACGGCCATAAGTTCTAATTTGTTATGGAGCAACGGAGTATCCGTCAGCGTATGTGGGACAACCGTAGAACCATGACGTATTATAGCACATATTAAGGGAAGGTAACCGTTCACGAGTTTCGTATTAGTGAAAAGCGTATGTTACACCATTAAAATTGCGTTAAAATATGAAGTTGGAAAGAAAGTAAGATAGTCTATGTTTTAACTTCTGTGTGCCTTATTTCTTCAAAACTCTAAATAATTATCCTTGCACATTATACGTACATCCCTACACAACTCCAGCTTTCAACTGCCTTTTAGTAGCCGTACCCTATCTTAGAATTTCCCTTGGGCTTAAGTTCTGTGTGACTCGACCGAGCTATTGATTTTCTTTCTTTTCATGCGAAATGTTAAAAATCGGAACAGTTAGGTCATATAGCTGTAAGAAACAGGTCAGGCAGTAAAGCTACATTCGCAGATGAGGAAAACGCCTACACGGAAGTGGCTGTGTCCTTCTTGTAAGGAACGTTACCTCCATCGCAATTTCCCCTTGCAAACTTGACAAACTTTTTCTTTCTCCGTTTCCACCTGTTCGGGAACTTTGTCGATGGAGAGGCAATCGCGCGTGTGATCGGATCTACTAACAACCACATATTAGAGCAGAACTTCAAGCTGTACACTCTCCTACCGAAGAAGTTCGTGTTTCAGAAAGTAGTAAGCAAATACGTTTAGAAGACTGCAGAGGGCATCTGTTCTTTTAACACATAGGAATATATATATATATATATATATATATATATATATATATATATCAGACATTCTTCTTTCCTTTTTTGTATGCGTCTGTATGGGGTTGGTAGGTGGGTAAATGCTACCTACAAAAGCTTTTTAGGTTTAATTAGGAGCTGAAATATATCTGTTAAGATTTTAGCGGCGAAAGTAGAGTAGTTCTGGAAGAACCATAACGCTGTAAATTTTCCCGATAGTATGTGACGTGTGGCCGGTTACTTAGAGTCGCAGAGTTGCGTGTCCTTACTACAGTGGAAACTTGTAGACTAGCATCACCATTGTCGGCTACATTATCTTACCCTTTGACAGAACTTTTCTACGCAACTTATTTTTCGTGCTTTCTCTTTAAATTATTTTCTCCTACTCTATATCCCTATCTATCTTTTCCATGTATTTCTGTCTCTTCGTCAAAGTAATTACTGAATTATATTGTAACAGATTTTAAATAGGGCTTATATCAAGGTATTCTTATCCTGGAAACATCCAAGTTCATGTTCAGAAACGAAGTCCCCACTTTAAAGATCCCGATGCTGGCTTTTTATTTTAGAGCTATCGAGTTACGATTAACTGGAGGCGGGATGTTTTAGCCTCGCTGAGAAGTTTCCTTGTTTTGTAAGTCCCTACGTATAGATTCTTGTCAGTGGTTTCAACGTGAAATGCATCCACTTCTTTAAACTTCTCTTGAAGTCATAATTCGTAAAGGACCGTAAAATTTGGCGTTGTATTTGTTTAAAAGGCATCATTAAATAAACCAAGACTAAATTTTATGATGACTTTAGAAAGGCAGTCAAACGCATAAATTTTGTTCAACAGAATTGAGCTAAATGATTATTTTATTGTGTCATGACAGTTCAGTAATCAACAGCTGTGATGCACATTGAGTAGAATAGAGTAATGCTATAAACTGGGTGTACAGTCATTTAAGGTGCAAGGATTAAATGTTAGGTTCATTAGCTGCTTGAGCAAGAATTTGGTGTCTCACTTAGGCCAACTGTGGGGAGAGCCAATGTGAAAAGAGGGTAAATTTTGAAATGACTTCCTCTCACTTCTAATGCCTTGTAAAGTAGGGGCTGTTTTATGAACTTACGCGAAGTTTTGTTATGATCGAACGACAGATAATCCAGTAAGTAAGTAACCATATCAAACACACAGTAGACCGAAAGGCGCTAAAGTCGCTCTACTTCCATTATCAAATTAACCCTTTAAAGACGAAACGTATCTCTTTTATATAAGGACTCAGTGCGTACCGCGCTGTAAACACTCTCCACTTCGGTTATAAAAACCAATCTCTTAATGTTTTATAAGGCAAAAGTTGCTGTTTGTTCCGAGATCCGTACAAAACACATAAACGCAATGTGGGCACCACGTAGAATTTTTTAATGTTAACCCTGGTCGTACGTAAAGTTACCGCTAGGCTTTAAAAGGTTAAATACAGAGTACGTAAACAATAAACGCGCATTAATTACTAAGCCAATGAATTTGGAATGATTATACGTTTGTATTATTTGTGAATGTGTACGCTTCAGGTATTAATGTTATGCTTTTTCTCATTTCAGGTGAGTGGAAAACAACTGAGAGCAGACGTTGTAATTTTATAAAGCGAGTAACGAAAATACAGTTAGTTTGTCTAGTCTGCGATTTTAGTGCATAAATATGGATAGTATCATCGAACTGTGGATAAATTCCTCAGTAGGCGAGGCGGTTATGTTGCACAACTGTCCAGGTACTGTATGTGCTTTGAGCACTATGTACAGTAGTAAAAGCCTCTTCACGAAATGTCATGTGTAGCTTACATTCCGTGCCTGTCTTTGGTGCTTAGTATTGGTTGTACAACATTTATTTTTCCATCTGTATTTCCCTTCTGTCGCAAATCCGCTTCTTGTTTTGTGACTCGCATTTCCAGTAATGCGAGTTACTAACCACAATAAAATATTCAGAATATTTAGTCTATACTGTGCATGACATTTCTTCTTGTTGGAGCACTTCCAGGAAGTTATAATCTGCTTATATAGAACACTGCATTATTTATGCATACGGAGCTGCGCGGCTGAGTGGTCATCACTCTCACTCAGTGTTGAAGAGGGTCGGGTTCAAATCTCGGCCCAGATTCCGGCTATTCAGATGGAAGTTTCCGCTGTTTCAGTCAATTTCTTCCGGCACCTAAAAGCTTATTACCTTAAATTACATTACAGTTGCTTTCTTTTATATCCTTTCCAATACATTTTTCAATAATGTTCCGCCCCTTCGACGCTACATATTCAGTTACACTTTTTGACTGCGTCCTGAAGCAGAACTGTGTGATAAATAACAACATGTAGAATCTGAATTCGCTGACTGTTTTCGTCGTTTAGAATATTTTAAAGGTTATGACAATTCACAGGCTTTAAATTCAAACTGTGTAACACAAATGTCACAAGTTAAGAATCCTCCGTGTTAGAGCACCGGGTAGTTATTACTCATATATATATGACACACAGATAGGCCTGTGTCCCTAATCATTTTTTAACCTACACCAACTGTAAGGAAGGCTAAATTGATAGGACACATCTTGGGTAGAAACTGCTTTCTGAAACGCGTTATTGAAGGAAAGATAAAGAGGAGGGGAAAACGAGGAAGAAGACGTCAGCAGCTACTGAGTGCCCTTAAGGGGGAAAAAATACAATGGACCTTGAAAGAGGAAGCCCTAGATCGTGCTGTGTGGATAACTTGCTTTGGAAGAGGCTATGGACCTGTCGTAAGACAGACTGCGTGTTAATGGCGACGCCAACTCGAGTTATGTGTCGCGATTCTGCACTTCTATTCGCCGCTGCTTGCGCGTCTGTTGATCTCGTAATTAAACACCAAGTTCAAAGCAGAAATAAATGTCTGCTTTACTGTTATTAAGATCTACAACCCACTAGAGCTCTACCTTCTTCCGCTTATTTTAGTTCGTAGCGGCGTACGTATTCTGTGCATCCTATGTTAAATTGCCGCAAAAACCTGGGAGTTTTGCGTCACCGCCATAATTTTTATTGCTGTTTTACAAAACGTATTTAATACTTAGTATCTATATACGTTTCTTCTGTATGTCAGTACCATATTTTTTTCCTGGTACGACAGCCCGTAGTGGATAAGGGCGTTCTCATTGTCGAGGCTTGCCGATCACACTCAGACACACCACACCACATTCCTCTGGACAAGTGATCAGTCTGACGCAGAGACCTCTACCTGATAACACACAACACTCTCAAGAGACAAACATACATGCCCCCGGCAGGATTTGAACCCGCAATCCCAGCAAGCGAGCGGCCGCAGACCCACGCCTTAGACCGCGCGCCCTGCGGGATCGTGGGGTCGGCTCAGTACCACATGTAACCTGCCTAACGCAGTGGTTCCTTGGTTAATGCCATCAAACCAAAATCTGATGAACGTTTTATGGCCGACGTTTAAATTGCTTATGTGTTACAGTTATAGGTGTACATGTTACAATAACAGCACTATAATTAAACACAATGATATACAAACATATGGTAATCCTCTTACAAGGTTTGTCCTTTTTATCGGCCATCGTCAGGGAGGTATTCAACAAAGAAAAATACAGTAATGTTTACTTGTAACATAGACGTGCAATGGTAGAGTTAAAATACGAATACGAAAATGGTTGAAAAGAATAAAAAGCATAATACAGAGTGTTTATTATTTGAAATGCAAACAAATATCTATTGCAGAAATTTGTCTTCGTTTTGAGGCATGTGTCCCTGTGCTTCGTGTGGTTGTTTTTGTCACCATGGAAGAATGCACACTGGTTAAATTTTTTAATCATTTTAATATTTGTATTTTAATTCTAGCATTGCTGCCATGACGTAAGTAGCCATTATTGTATTTTTTGTTGAATGCCTCTTTGATGATGGCCGAAATTGGCCGAAACATGTAGGAGGATTACCACATGTTTGTATATTATTGTATCTAATTATAGTGCAGTTGTTGGAATATATAAGTGACTTGTCTTGCTGAACGGAATGTGGGGAGTTTTGAATTTCTGATTAATGTTATTCCTGTCCCATAGGTTGCAGTTCAACCATGATGTTATTACGGACTGTAGAAAATTAAAAGTAGGGGGTTGATGTGACGACGAATAGCGTACATTCATACTAAGTTTCATGAAAATCGTTCGGCTGTTTTAAAAACTTAAAAGAGGGGACCCCCCCCCCACACACACACACACACAGACGGAATGGTCATTTATTAATCTTATATTTTTCCTTTTAAGAAGAAAATCAGGCTGAAAACCTGCATCACGTATAACGACAGGCTTTGTTATATTATTAGTTTTATTCCGTATTCCGTTGTCGGTAGCACTTGGCGGGCGCACAGAATTGCAGTGCTTCATGAACCTAGCGTCTGTTGGTCCGCCCTTTCTGTTTCATGTCTTGTAGTTGTTTTATTACGATGTTGTTTTAGAAATTTTCTGCCCGCATTACGCAGCCCACTGCTTTGATAAACTAAAGAGAACCGTGCGATACGCAGTGCTGTGCGTCGAACTGCTTGCGCTGTTTCAGATCTCGACATTAATTACATACACAAACAATAAAGGGAAACAGTAGAAATACAGGGGTGACCAAACGGAGCTCATTCAGTGTTGCTTGATAACTTGCGTAACTGGTGCGCAAAAGTTACAGGTGTTGTGCTTTTGTCTTTAAGCAAAACTGCTTAGTCATAGCGACTAGTCTACGGGATGGTCGAGGCCGGTTTCGAATCCTGGAAGAGGTAAGAGATTTTTCTCTTTTCCGAAAGAACCAGAGTGGCTCTGGAACCAACCCAGCCTCCTATTTAATTGGAGCTGGGGACCGGAGTTCTTTCCGGGGAGTAAATCGGCCGCAGGCATAAATTTGACGAGTGACCTCAGTCTAGTGCCGCTATTGAGAATGAATGGAGGTATATATCTGCTCTTGTGTATGCCATCATGCCTATCTTTTTTGTTTCTGGGAAGCGATGTGTAAATTATGGAGTAAAGTTGGTGCTACTGACCGGTTATCTACGCCACTGGCTTGTACAATAAGGAAGATGGACACGAAATAAGAAATACTGAACTCAGCATTTTGTCCGGCTTTTTGTACGACTATATTTTTCGATAGATATCATAACGACGAACGTGGACACAGAGATGAGCATGTGTGCAGTGTTTTATACAAACACGTTGTGTTGTTTAAAATATATAGCTATTCTGTACTCCATGTTTGCGTGTAAAGAACCCAGAACGGAATAGCTAGCACATCACAGCGTAACACCTTTTGAATTGAATAGCTAATACGCCTAACATATCTGCTTCACAGGTTCTTCTCCGTGTCTTTTGGCTACGTATCTTGTATCAATCAGTCCGTTCCGGGACATTAATACGAAATAATCTGTTAACTTGTCCTGTGCACGTCACTAAAATGGAAGAGTTGGTTTCCCTTCAGCATTTTTAGAAACTGGCCATATGATTTTCTACCGTGTCGTAGAAAATGCCTTAGCTTTTATATTTCCCAGGCGCAGCTGGTATTTTGAGCATGGGGCTTTCCTATTGTGACAGGAATTGTGTAACATAAAATATAAGTAAATCGATTTGTACTAGAACCCAAGCAATTAACAGCAAAATGATTAATTTTTTTTTTTTTTTTTAGATTTTCTTCCTGAAGTGAAATGCAAAATCATGTTTTCATATGGTGAAGGGAGGAGTACATGACTCGTGGGGCAAACTGCATGTCGCCTTTACCTGAAAATAAAGATGCTGGCGGAAACTGAAATATAAGTGGGACATTTAACTGTTTATTAAATTCATGCAAAAGCGAACCTCAGTAAAATTGAGCACCATTAATTTAACAAAAGAAACTGACGGAAGATGTACAAATCTCTCATGGCAACATTAAAATATGTGTTTTTAAAATTTTTCTTCTTTTTTACTTATTCATTTCTGTATCTGGCTGTTGCTTATTCTAACTTTTTTCACATTCTTGTTTATTTCTTCTCACCTTTATGTATTTATTATTTCCCTTACATTTCTCCATTTCTTTTACCTTGTTTCTGAATTAAAAGATGACATCTTCTCTATTTATTGTAGAGTGTATTTTAAATTATCATATTTAGGAGACGCAACTTTCAGCTAAGGAGGTGGTGATATATATGACCTTAAAAGGTTCCCCTGCAATTGAATTGTGAAAGGCAGTGGAAAGCAACAACAGTTTCTTGGCTGAATTTCAAATAGTGTTGACTTAGCTTGGGGCTTGCTAGCTAAGGAAGCGACACACATCCCTCTCGCATCTGGAAGGAGGTGGATATACAAAGAGGCGGACAGCACTCAGACGTAAATGCACATATATCCCAAACATTGGCGGGGCAGACTTGCGGTAGGAGGTGTGTTCTTTGTCGTGAAAGTTTGAAACTACCGGGAAGTGCCCAACCATGCACAAGGAGTGCAAGTGCTTTTAAAAGGTTATCCTATTTAGACCGCAGAGGGGAAACATGTTTTAAGTCAAAGTATAGAGGCCGAGTATTTAAAGTTCCTGTAAGCATTCCCAGGAATTAATATGCTCTTTTTGATCATTGATATAATTTGAATTTGTTATTGTCCTATTCAAAGGTTTGAAATTCTCGCATTTGGAATGTCAAGTTACGTATTCTACTGTGGTGGCTATGGTATTAAAGATACACTGGAACAAAGTACTACCAAATGGGACGTGTTTTGTACGGAAATAGAATGTATATTCTGAAACCTACACGATAATTTGAAACGTTTTTGAGGTATTTGACTGAATACAAACTTTTTGTCGTCGCTCTCACAACTAATAATTTTGTTTATATGCACATGTTTGCATTAAAATACGCTACATGTCAAGCCATGTCAAAAAACAAGTTAAGATAAAAATACATTTTCCCAGTGCTTTATCAAATTTACTCCTACGAAGACGTCTATTAGACCGTCGATACAGCTCCACACTTGACATTGTTTTGTATGTCTGAATGCTCATAGAACAAAAACAGTAAACTTTTTTCTGTAGTGTATTGATTTTTGCTTAAACGCGTTATTTATCAACATTTTATTAAACAGTCACTTGACTAAACTAAACCGATACGTAAAAGTACGTCAAACAGTGGCATTACCGCGTTATTTACACCATACGTGAAGACAGTGACTCATACAGTTCGCCTGTCTTCATCTGTGTAGTGCGTTCAGGTTAGGAATATCTGCGCATGATGTAATGTGGCCTTCTTCCTCTCTTAATAAAAGGCGTGGAAGCTTAGATCAGATTTCTGGCGTGGAGAAAGACGTTCCATGTTTAGTGCCTCTTTTCTGCTTCTTTGTTTAATCGTTATTTGTTTCCTTTCTTTTCTTTTTTTACTTAAAACTTCTTATTTATACGGCAGAAGATCGCTATCCTGATGAGAGGCTTTTGTATTTGTTCTCTCCTTGTTACAAGTTAGGCTCGTCTTCGCTTTCCTCCGTCTTTGTTCATCTGCTAGCAGTTGAATGTGAAACCTCTAATTACATCTGCAATTGTACACTGAGTGACGTTCTTAAACATGAACTCATAGCTTATGTACACAGCCATTTTAATTGTGTTCTTGCAGTTCTCAACTGGTATCTTGGTAGTGTTTACTGTTCTATGCTTAGACCCTTCGCTGAAGGCTTTGCCGCCCTTTGCGAACGCTTAATTGGCCTCGTCTTTCTGTTTCTTCCACATTGTACAAAGTAACTGTCGTCAGTGTTCCTGAAAAATAATGTAAGATAGTGTTGGAAGAAGGGCCTTGAAAATTCCAACATAAAGTGCACGTACGAAATTCATTACTGTTGACAGTGTTTGAAGTGATAAAGCAAGTGTTGCCACGTCCTGGCAAATCTATAAGTCCTCAGGAAGAGTCTGTATGGGAAGACGTGCAGGCTGATTGTAGTGAGTCCCTCAGTGCCTTAGTCTGGGATCCAAGCAACAGAATTAAATTTGTAGGCAGTGAGTATATTTGCGTTTTTGTCACTATTGCGGTTTCTGTTTTCGGCGTGTCGTCGTGTAAGTCTGGATCCTGAAAAAAAAATTTGGCAAGTGACTAGTCTGAAAAGACTGGGCAAAATAAAACTAATAAACAAAGAAAGTCACAACAGCAGGATCTCCAAAACCCCACGAAAAAGGGATCAGAAATAGCACATCAAGAATAAAACAAGGAGGAAAAACAGGTGACTAAAATGCTGTGCCCTGATTCCTTTATGATCACAAGAATATGTCTTCTGATGCAGTAGATATTGTTTATTCAGAATATTTTTTTCAAGGACGAATATCATGTGTATTCTATATCGGAATTTTGGTTAGAAGACTTTAAGGAACCATTTGGAAGACCTAGGCATAGATGGTAAGACAATATTAAAATACGTCTTCAGCAAATAGGAAAGGAAATTGTAGACTGGATCCATTGGGTTCAGGATGGACACCAGTGGCAGGCTGTTTTGATAATCTTTGTGTTCCATAAAATGCAGTGAATTTCTAGAATAGCTGACGGCGTGTTAACTTCACAAAAGGGCTGTCTTCGTTGGTCAGTGGTTGGTTTTTCCATTAAATAGTGCTGGCGGGATGTGCGTGAATACCTTTTTCAGTATTCTGACTGTGTTTTCCAACATAATTTACGACAAATTCAAATATGTAATTTTTAGACGCTTTCGCAGAATTTCGTAAAAGGACTGTTAGCTTCGTCGTGTCTGTATGTCTGTCCGTCCGCATGGAACGACTCGGCTCCCACTGGGCGGATTTTCATGAAATTTATGTGATTTTTTTTAAATCTGTCGATAGAATCCAAGTCTCATTAAAATCTGACAAGAATAACAGGCACTTTGTATGAAGACCTGTGTACATTTATGATAATGTCTCGCTGAATTTTTCTTAGAATTGGAAATGTTTCACACAAAAGTTCTAAAGGAAATAAAAAACACACGGGAATTTTATGTTCAATAAATTTTTCTCCGAAAATCGTGCCGTTTGTAAGATCAAGTGGAAAACTATGGTAGAGGCAAGCGGGCCATAGATGGTAATATAATACGGCGCATGCGCTTTGCATGCTGGATAACTAAGGCTACGGACGAACACTCGGAATATATAATACTTATTGCTTTTCTACGGCACCAATGGTTACGCTAAAGTGTCTCGTTTTTACGTTATACGTAAGCTGATTCCCTCGTATTTTAATAAAATGCATTATGAAAATTATGAAACCAATTTATTTGCGTTTCAAAACGTAGGTCTGTTTTTGGGTCTGCTTGGTTGACAGTAACGTGTAAGTATAATTGCAGTTGCCTTTATGATCGTCACTCCAGTGTTTACAGTGGCCAGAATATAAAAATAATAAATATTCATGTTTTGGGAAAAGGACAAACATGGCCACCAGGTCGCAGACATAGCAGATTTTGCAACTGTGGTCTCAGTATGGATACCCCGGTGACTGCCAGTTGATATGGTGTAATATCTTAGAATACTCGAGTGTTCAGGAGCTCAAGAAATCTACTTATGGGACCAGTGAGCTTCTGTGTCATAACGATATTGCCATTCTGAAGTATACGAAGGGTATTCCTTGTCATTGCCTTTTGGCTACTTGTTTCGGAATCCTGAAGAAGAAACATTTTAAATGTAACGCCGTTTTGAATTATATGTAAAGTAACACGGAAAAACTTCAAAAGTTCTGTTATTTCTGTTCTGAAATATTGGGACACAAGCTGGGCTTCGAGAGCCTGGGGGGGGGGGGGCGAAATTTTCTAACCCATCCAGGCCGTCCCCAAGGTCCAAGCAGCCTTCTGTAAAATGACTACCGGCTCTCTTTCCCAGATGTAAAGCGGCCGGGGCGTGGCCTTGGTCACCCACCCCCTTCTAGCGCCGGGGTCGAGTATGGGTAGAGCTATACTTCAACCTTCCCTCATTGCCTGCTTGGCCTTTACTTTTAATATGGTGACGTTGTGAAGTAAAAATGACTGGTTAAAATGGAGGAAAGGAATGTCTAAAAAAACTGGAAGATTGTAAGAGTTTGTAGATCAACAGGGTAGGCGGAGTATATATTCATCACACGATACCAACTGCACTGACGCGGGGAAGGAAGGGCCTCAGCCGAACGTGAGAAGCTTTACATAAACACATCTGCTCAGTGGAAGAAAATTTATATGTAATGCGTAGCGCAGCTTTGCCACACAAAATTTTTTATTCCCATCCTACACGTCTCGAGCCTTTTCATTCTGACTTCCATGTCTTTCAAGTGCAAAAAGTCGACATTCTCCTTATAATTATGGTCATTTTCAGGATACGCCTTACAGCACAGATGCGTGGACAAAATATTGAGCAGTGTCAGCAGTATGTGTCAGAACGGCACTCCCACACTAACAGACGATAAAACTAAATAATGAACTCCATGGGGTAGCTTTATCTTTGAGAAGCAAACAGTGCGTCATTTTGTTAAGAAATTCCCCACATTTCATGAAATCAGAAAATTTATTGTTGTGTTCAAATTAACTAAATTAATGTAGTCTGCTCCCTTCCATTCGGCTTGTTTATTAAGATACAGTTTAATATTACTGTCACATCTACGCCTGAGTCTTCAAAACAGCCTCTTTGCTTCAGATTTACCCACCAAAATCTCGTAGGCATTCCTCTTCGTTCCCATGTGCACCACTTCTACCGTCCATCACACCAATCTTGATTTGTTCGTCAGTGTTTGTTGATGAATAAAAATCATGAAGGCAGATAAAAGTACAAATATTTTTAGATAATGTTTAGAATAGCCCTGATTGGCGGTCTGATATTTTACTTACCTATTGACTCTAACCTCAAGTAATACCAGAAGAAAAATCACGAAGCTCCACATTATGAAATGGAACGATCGATTTTTGGTAATTTTTGGAACAAATAGTGTAGTAGCCTTCCTGCTTCGCGATCAGAGTCTGTATATGTAGCGTTCAGGTGTGGTTCTGCAGACCGAGACTGCGACTGACTTGAGATTTCTTTTATTTTCCTCGGTTATTTCAAGTAAATTAAGAAATAGCGCTTTATATTAGGCCATGGCCGCTTCCTTCGGTACATTTTCCAGTGTTATAATTTCGTTCGATGCTGTGTGTATACCGTACCAGCTTAGCAACTGAAAACGACATATAATAAACAGAGAGTTAAGGTGAAGAAGCAAGAAATTTGCTGCTGTATTTATTTTATTTTCTGTTCTCACTTGATTTATTCTATACTGTTTTGTGGCATTCTTTCTCTCTTCTTTATCTTTCGTTTTCAGTATTTCTCTTATGTTGTCTCATTTGTTTCTGCCTTTCTTTCCTTTCATTTTATATTTTACTTGTCAGATTTTCTGTGGAAATGCATGTCGTCGCTTCCTTTCAGAATATCCTCGGATATAATCTGTGGAGTGATATTTTACTTGCTTGGCAGTGCTGAAGCGATAACCGTACAGAAAACCCAAGTTCTTACGTCTAAGCCCTTGTGTTTTCAGTGCGTCCACACAGCTCAAGTGAGAACAAGTTGTTTTTAAAATATCTTGCCAAAATATTTCATTAAGGAAAAACCCAAACCCCACACTTCCGGGCCTTCGTTAGTGGACACCAACATATGTGCCACAGTATAGGGCTACTCTGTACCGCACTGCGCTGTGTAGTGTAATTTATTTTAATGTGGATATTTAAGTAACAGTAAAGCAAAGACTTAACTGTAAAGTAAAGAGTTGAGAGGGGATACTGTCGCATGTTGAAGGAAACACGCCAGGGTTCTGCTGTAAATAAACCGATGTTTTAATTAAACTTGTCAATGTCTCTGTTGAGATAAGAACATGCGCTGTTGTTGCAAGTGTGAAGATATCTTGGCTATACTTGGACCTAATATAGAGGAGCGGGAGGCGGTGGAATGTTTGGAGCTTTATAGTGTTTAATGTTCACCGAATGTTCTTAAAGTAACAAAGTAACCTTTTAAAGCCTTGCGGGTACTTTTCGTAGCACCTGGTTTAACATTCAAAAATCTACATTGTAGTGACATTGCGTTTGTGTGTTTTCTATGGATCTCACAACAAACGGCAACGTTTACCTTGCACATCATTAACTGATTGGTTTTTATAACCGAAGTGGAGAGTGTTTACAGCGCGGTACGTACTGAGTCCTTATATAAAGCAGATTACCTTTCGTCTTGAAAGGGTTAAGGAGGAGATGCAGCATGGAGGGTGGCTGGGTACATTGGTAGATATGTGGGCTGAAGAATAGATTTGTGGACATTAATTTACAAAAATAAGTAGACACATTTGCCTTTCCTGTGGCGCAACAGCCCAAATCGGGCCTAGGCCGCCTCCTTTTGGAGGTTTATAGATCACGCTCAGTTAGACACACCACACTTAGTAGGGCTCCTCTGGACGAGTGATCAGTCTGTCGCAGAGTCCTCTACAAGCAGGCACATATTAAATTAGTAAGGCAGACATTTCGCTATTTGGTTAGCAAATATGTGAGTTCGTTGGACAATTTGTTGGATATAATAAGTTACGAAAAGTAATACCTTGTGTCTGCATGAGAACTGAACGCCGTGCCTTGTACAGTTCGTCAGGGATAATGACTAATATCTCATTACTCTGACTAAATTAGTATATAAGCTTTCAGTTTTGTAATGCGTTAATTATTTTGTGGGTAGTCTGGCAAACTGAGTCAATGCGTCTGTCACCTTCCAGCTCTATAACTATTAAGTACTGTGTTACTGGAGAAATATGCGTGATAATTGTTACATAATTTAAGTCTCTTTGAGCCTCAGTAATGGACCGGATTTCGAATGCAGTTCAAGATCCCCTCCACTTCGATTTTTTTTTTACAAAAGCAAACATTTTTAGTTAATTTCACAAACGTTTACTGGAACATGAATTTATTCCATGCTGTAAACAACAAAATGTTCCTTCCGGTAAGACTGTGATACTGTGCTGCGGGTCGTGACGTTAGCCTTCACGGTGGTCGTTAGGATTCTGACTGAAATCTAGCAGAAAGCAGACTATAGAAAATACGGTTCCTTTTATATTTCATGCTCTCATATACACAGCTAATCCGGCTATAAAAAGCAAACAGCTTCTCCCAACATTGCTGGCGTTTCTTTGTTAATTTGCACGTTTTACGCAAGCTACTTCGCCACAAAGTGTTCTCGGTGACGCTTCTCCTACCTGCAGAGCGGTATTTATGGCCCCTCGGCGTAGTATTCGGAATGGAACATTTTCTAATGGAAGTCTTCCATAAGGATGCCCTAGTTCCTCTTCTGACCTTCCTCTGTGCCTTCCTGTAGGAATATAAGGCTTTGGGCCGTGCGTAATGTAAATCAGACTTAGCGAGTCCCACATTCTGACATTGGAAGTGGAGGTAGAAGTTTCTGTGTTTTCTTAGGTATGTAACGTATATATATATATATATATATATATATATGTGTGTGTGTGTGTGTGTGTGTGTGTGTGTGTGTGTATGAAAAAGGGATTCAGTTGCACCGGTTTGTGTTGTGTGTAATCTTGTTGTGCCTGCGTTCTATGTAGTCGTGTCTTCGTCTGTGTGTTTAGTAACTGGCCCTGCTCTGTTAAGCCTGCATGTCGTTAAAGTGAATTCAATGGAACTGAACTGTAAATATATTCACGGTCAAACTGTCATTCCTGACACTCTTACTTTAGCAGTGTCTCCTTCAGAACGCTCTTCGCAAAGAGCCTGAACGTATGTTCATCCATTAATAATACAGATCACGTATTACATCTTTATAAAAGAATAGGCAAAACTATGGTTTGGCACAGCTAATGCTTTACATTCCTTGATAACAAATGGGAAGACCCAACAATAAGAAACGAGCGGCACCAAGCAGTCCCTGAATTTTATCTGTTAATTTCGTTGTGTATATAATTGTATATGTTAGTGTCGTTCCGAAATATTAGAAGTTAACAACATTTAGAGAAGTACTACTACGCTGATGCCCGGTGATCCGGGCAGGCTGGGAACACTCATTTACATATTTCCGTGGAATCCCCGCAACCCACGGGGGCAAGGCACACTTCATGTACGCAGTTACTATGGAAACCCCACGACCCGAACAGGGAAGACACACCTATTTACTTAGTTACATTTGAAACCTCGTGACTTGTGGGGGCAAGGAACATTTCATGTACGCAGTTACTGCGGAAACCACGCCATCCGGGCAGGCAAGGTAGACACTTTTCCGTAGTTACCGCGGAAGCCTCGCGATGTGGGCAGGCAAGGCACACCCATTTACGTAGTTACCGTGGAAACCTGAAGAATGTATGTGCCTGTGTATTATAATTTCGTAGTGGTGCCCGCAGTTATCGTGAAAACCCGAATAATATGTACGTATGAGGAAGCTTATTACTATTATTATTGTCATTTTCCTGGTAATGGAGCACCGATGGAATGAAATTGACAGGGAGAGACCGAAATACTCGGGGAAAACCTGTCCCAGTGCCACTTTGTCCACCACAAATCCCACTTGGACTGACCCGGGATCAAACCCGGACCACCGCACTGGGCGGTCGGCGGCTAACCGCTTGAGCTATGGCACGACCTTAAATTATAAGTTACACCAAAGAGAACATTGTTTACGAATATTTCTTTGCTATTTTATATCTTTGTGATTAACCATTTAAAGACTGAGATTATGCTGAATTATGTATTACAGGCTTATTTCGTACCGCACGGTAAACACGCTCCGTCTCGGTTTTAAAAATCAATCATTAATGCTGTATGGGTATACAACATCAGTTTGTTCCGAGATCCATAAAAGGCACGTAAATAAAACTGAATTATATTACAGGTTCAGTCCGTACCGCGCAGTAAACACACCCCGACAGGGTTTTAAAAACCCATCAGTTAATGCTGTATGGGAAAAATCGTGGTTTGTTCCGAGATCCATAAAAACATATAAATAAAACTGAATTATAGTACAGGTTGAGTCCGTACCGCCCAGTAAAACACCCTGACAGGGTTTTAAAAATCAATCATTTAATCTTGTGTGGGGAAAGAATCGCGGTTTGTTCCGAGTTCCATACAAAACACGTAAATAAAGCTGAATCATATTACAGGCTCAGACCGCACCGCGCAGAAAACACAGTTCTCTTTATGTACGTCTCCTAACATCTAGTGGCTGGGTGTGGAATTCCAGCGTTCTCAAAATTGTCCTGCCATCTGGCGGCAGCACATGGAACTCCAAGCGTCACTTACCTTTGGACCGTACTCAATTATATATTAGATAGCTGTCTTTGTTTTGCGACTTTTTCTGCATTCTCTGCATGAGACACGAACGTATACTTATTTTCTCATTGTTTTTTCCCACAACAATTCCCTTGCTATCGACTTATAAACCTTTGAGTTTAATTGATAAGACTTGTTTCCACTCATTAAATTTGCATCATTGTAGACCTGATGCAGTTGTGTCCTATTCAAGTTCAGTACCTCCTAATTTTGCGTTATCTTCCTAATGACGTATTCCACAGCAAGTTACAAAGCAATAGGGACTAAACATCTCCTTGCTTTAGACCCTTGTACACTGTCGAAATTTTTCGAAGATGTTTTGTATTTACAGAACAGTCTATCGCCGTCTATTGGAGAATCTGATAAAGAACGGGCTTACTAGCTTTCAGATATTAGGATTTATTGAATTCTGCGAATGGAAATATTAGAGGAATTTTTTCAACATCCATGATACTACCACGGAAATGGGTGCAATTCTTAGCAATGTTGTTAATTCACTAAATATTTGGCTATATTTTGCGTAAAAATTATTTATGACTTTCTTGTTTGTTCCTTTGGTTCAGTCTTCCGCTTTCCTTTTCCCTTCTGCCTTCTTTATTCCTTTATATCATCTGCTGTCAGCAACCCTCATGAAGTGAGGACGATATTCTGTGTTTTATCACGTTGCAATTTAATGTGACGTGCAAGAATGTCTCCTTTCAGAATCCTGTAACTAACCCGAGCGCCTCTGAAGATCCACTGCATGCTTCACGACGTCTCTCCTGCTGTTGTTTGGTAATGACAAAGAATCCTTCCTGAAGTAGAGGTTGTCATGGAAATAGAAACAGCGAATTTTCTGAACTGGGTGAACCAAGCTTCTGCGTTCAATAAAGATGAGACGGAAACGAAGAAGTGCTGGTCGGGACGTGCGTACAGCCCAGGGAATGTGTCTCATGGTTGAGCCATGTGAGGTCAAAACCACATTGAAAGGGAAAGCTCCATAAAGTGTTTTGTTTGTGACACAAGGAACGGATAACGGATCAAATGGCATTCAGTTCCTAGGATAAGGGCGATACGAAAATTGGTTAACATCTGTGCTTCTTACTTCAGTACTCTGTGTTCGAATACTTTCAGGTAGTGGTTTTCGGACTTATTTTATTTAAATTTTTGTACAGTAAATTGCAGTAGGCTGCAATTGTATTCCTATGTTTCATATACCATTCATGATTAACCTTTTAAAGCCTAGCGGTAACTTTACATACGACCAGGTTTAACATTAAAAAATTCTACGTGGTGCCCACATTGCGTTTATGTGTTTTGTACGGATCTCAGAACAAACAGCAACTTTTGCCTTATAAAACATTAAGAAACTGGTTTTTATAACCGAAGTAGAGAGTGTTTACAGCGCGGTACGCACTGAGTCCTTATATAAAACAGATATGCTTCGTCTTTAAAAGGTTAACCATCTTCTTGCTATTGGATGCTACATGGACTTACCTTATTCTCCCAAAAAAACGCCAGTAAATCAAATGCAGAATTTAAGACACACTGTGTGTCACTTGCAACCCATTGGCTAAAACCAGGTGCCTAGTCGTCCATCTTTAAGGAGTCCTTGTAAAGAAGCTGCACGTTATTTAGGGATGTATCCTTCAGAAACACTATTCTCTTGATGGCTGGGCACGCGTCTTATTTAACATTTTCAGCGAAGTGGAAGGTGCGTGTTATCATCATCGCCATCATCATCATCCATCACGAGTTAGGTCTTAAGAGACCTGTTTAGACCTCGTCTAATAGTCTCTTCAAAGGCCTTCCAAGTCGTCTTTATCCATTTGGTCTATAACTCAGCATTATTTTTGGCATCCTGTTCCCTCTTGTTACATGATGTAACCAATTTGATTTGTATCTTCTTAGTTTCTCATCAACTGGTTCTACTTTTAGTTCTTCCAAGACGTCTTCATTCGTTTTGGGGTCAAAAATTGTGTATTCCGCTGTTCTTCTGCAGAATTTCACCTCAGTTGGTGTCAATCTTTTTTTTATCCTTTGTTCCTCTTGTACTTTGGATTTTCGACATATATATTTCCTTGGTTTTTGTAGTATAATGTAATCGCGACGTGTCGTGGCACTGTAAATGTGAAGGTGAAATTGTCCCTTTTCACGCCATGCAGGCACGCAGGGGAAGTAGAAGTATAGCTCCACTTATTCATAATCTCGTTACTAGATTGAGGTGGGTGGACTTCACACCCCGGCCGCTTTATCTCCGGGGAAAAAACTGGCATCCAATAATAGGAGACTGGGTGGATCCCAGAGCCAGTTTGGACCATTTGGAGAAGAGGAAAATTTCTTGCCACTACGGGTTTCGAAGCCCGAACCCCAGCCCGTAACCTAGTCACTGTACCAACTGCGCTATCCCTGCTGAGGTGTGGTACAATTAAACGAACAGGAATCATCTGCTTTTATGTTTAAAATTTTCAGCATTTATCATGTTCATAGTCGTACGATTTGAGCGTTCTCAGACGCCAAGTAACCAGTCAAGAATGTGCTTCCATTAAGTGTGCAACAGCATCGAGCGCGTAATAAGGTCACTACAATGAGAACTGCTTGATCACATGGCCTCTAATGGCTAGCTGAGCCTGTAATTACCTGCCTTTGGCCAGGTTAGTTAATTATTACGCATAACCTTCTTGTACTTAGTATATATACTCCCTGACTTATGCATTGCTATTCACCTAATTGCTGTAATATGTGCTACCTGTCTTAGTTGTTGAAGTTATGCTTTATTTATGAGTGGTGTGCAACGGAGACCCTAAGAGTACATTATTTTAGTAATGATGATGGAAGATGTGTACAGAGAATTTGTGTGATAATCATTCGAAGGAAAACAGAAGCAGCTGGAGAATATCTACATTATGCTATTTTATCCACAACTATTTCCTTTTAGGCTTTCTTGAAGACCGAACTTAGTTCATAAAGGTTCGAAGCCAGAATAGAAACTTCGTGGCTCTCGTCCTACAGTAAATAAAAAAAAAAAAAACTATTTAACCCTTTAAAGACCAAGATTAACCTGAATAATA
This sequence comes from Coptotermes formosanus, assembly GCA_013340265.1. NCBI lineage: Eukaryota > Metazoa > Arthropoda > Insecta > Blattodea > Rhinotermitidae > Coptotermes > Coptotermes formosanus. The sequence continues at coordinate 3,099,491 of BLKM01008651.1, read as the reverse complement.
GTTACAGATTTAGCACGTACCGTGCAGTAAACACTCCATCTTCGTTACAAAAATCAGTTAACGTTGCACGGGTAATAATCGCTGTTTGTTCTGAGAAGCATAACAAGAGAGGTGATGTGTTACGTAAAATGGAGGCGCGTTAGTGTAGCCATTGTTGTCATGGAAAAGCAGTAAGCATTAGACATTCTGAGTGTTTTGTAGCCTTAGTTATGCATTTTTGGTAGAGTTCATCCCGTTATGTTACGATTCAGTGTTGCTAAATGGAATTTGCCTTCGGACATAACATTCATTTATTGCTTATATCAACATGTAGCAACATTATTGACGTAAGCAATAAAGAGTGTTTACTTTGTTATCCAGCATGAAGCGCACGGCCATGTTATATTGTCGTATGTGGCCTGGCCAACTATACCATAATTTTCCACATTATCTCATAAATTGCGGGATTTTCGGGAAAAATTTATAAAACATGAAATGTGTGTTTGATTTTCTCCACGACTTTTGACTGAAACATTTCTCATGAAGAATTCAGGGAGATATTATCACAAATGTGCATAGGTCTTTATGTAAAATATCCGTTATTATTATCAGATTTTTTGAAAATTGAATTTTGTCTGCATACTTCCGAAAAATACGGAAATATCAAATTTGATGGGAATCCGTCCAGTGGGGGCCGAGTTGCTCCGTGCGGACAGACGGAAATACGGATGGAAGCGTGGACGGACAGACAGGTAGACATGAAGTTAATAGTCACTTTTCGCGTATTGAACCTGGTGGTACACAGACATTTGTCTTTATAGTGTTAATGTGACTTTCTTTGCACAAAGTCGCGTTGTGTTAATTACGTAATAGTCTGCTGTAATGTGCTTGCACTGTCGAGTCTTCCAACCGTTCGTACCTCTTTTCTTCGTAGCCTTTTCTTTTTCTTCTGCCGCTTTCCAATTTTCATAAGCTGTTTATTCTTGTATGCAGGTCGGTATAGCGACTGGCTATGGACTAGATTGTCCGGGGCTCTAATTCTAGTGGGGGTACAAGATTTTTTCTATTTCGTACCCGTCAAGACTGGCCCTGAGGCCCACGCAGCCTCCTTCACAGTGGGTGCCGGGGTAAAGCGGCCGTTATGTGGCTTTAACCAATTACTCCCACCTACCGCCGAGGTTATGAATGAACGGAGCTATGCCTCTACTCCCCCGTCTTTGCGTCCTGTGACATGTTATGGGGCGCTATTTACCCTTCACCTTACCTCTTCTCCTATTTAATTACTGTCAATTTTTCCACTCGCGTTTCAAATAAACTAATATCATTTATTTCTGGCATTAATTTTCTCTTTTTTACACCTTCTTTGGTGCCCAGGGATACAATTTTGAAGTCTATGTCCCCCATTACCTTGCATATTAAAGAGTGTACGCCGATCCTAGTGGTCGCGCTGTCTAAGGCGTTGGTCTGCGGCCGAGCGCTTGCTGGGATTGTGGGTTTGAATCCCACCGGGAGCATGGATGTTTGTCTTGTACAGTGTTTGTGTCGTAAGGTAGAGGTCTCTACGACGCGCCGATCCCTCGTCCAGAGGAGTCCTACCGACTGTGGTGTGTGCTTGAGTGTGATCCAATGAAATCACAAAAACCCTCGACACCTACTATGAGTAGGTAGAAGAGGGAAGGACTAAGAAAGAAACAAATCACGCAGTACTCTATGAACAAGAAAGATACTTTGCAGATAACTACCTCGTGGAGATGACTGGATTACTGAAGATGTTTAAGTGATGTAATCTTGTATGGAAACGAACGGACACGACGCTTCATATTCCTGATGGTTGCAGCCAGCGGGGCTCTGATATAAGTTAATAGGACACGGGATAGGTGAATTTGGAGACTTTTGTGGACACGTTAATGAACATTAAGTTTCCACGAATTTCTTAATTATATGCCTGTCGTCAGTTTCCCAAGTTGTCTGTCCTTGCAGTTATTTATTTATCGTACATGAGGAATATTTAAGGTTTAGTGCAGTAATGGAAATGGTAAATATAAAACTCCGAATCGTGTTTTTAACCTTTACGTGTGACTTTATTATACTATCAAAATTTGAGGAACGAAGCAGCAACAAGAATGCTGCTACGTGAAGAATAGTTTTATTGCATTATTGAACTTGTCGAAATTCTCACCTACTCCTCCACAGTTTCCTGTCTTCTCTCTCTTGGTAGGCGGAACGTGCAGGCAAATGAAGCGGAAACGTGGGTTGGTCCGCTGTGGTGAGAGGAAGCTGTAGTTCATAGGAACGGAGTATGAGGCAGGAATGCCGTTTAACAAGCTCCCCGTCTCTTTGGCGGTAAAGGGATAGAAACCGTTGAAAGGGAGCCCTTTAAATTACTACCATTATTTTACACTCACACACATCGTGTAATTTAAATGAAACTGTACCAAGTGTAACGTTCCTACCGACATCTGTTGGGCGAGAAATTAATGTAAACCCTAACATATCGTATGAGTAGGGTGCGCCATTCTGATCACGTATGATTCACTGATTACCTCTGTCAAGGCTAATCGTAATGAAGTCGATAATTCCGTATCCAAGATGTTACGAGTAATTTCATTTCCTTAGTAAAGGATAAAGGTAAAACTGTCGCTGTCCGTACCATGAAGGCATCTTGGAGGAGCAGAGGTATGGCTCTACTAATTCTTTACCTCTGCACTAGAGGGAGATCAGTATTCAACTTCACGTCCCGGCCGATTTTCCCCCAGAATAGAAACCTTGTACGTACTGGATAGGAGGATGCGTCGGCCCGAGACCCGATCTGGACCATCTGGGGAAGAGAAGAATTGAACCACGATTCCTCGATTGTTTAGCACTTAGCCTAGTCGCTACACTGACAGTGGGCGGCTGTTCAACCCGTAGCACGCGCGGAGCATGACGCCCGCGACGCAGTATAATGTTGCCGCGGAGACATTTGAAATGAGCAAAGTCTTTCAAACATTTCCATGGAAAATCCGTGATAGAACGCCGAAACAATTTTGAAAGCTTATGAGCTATTTATTGGTGGAACATACATTAAATCAGTGTTACTGTGGAAAAGAAGTGCTAGAAATAGCGACACCTAGCCTAAATGTTGAATTGCATTTTGTATGAATTTTTCATCTTATTATCGGTATATTTTTATTGCACATGACGTATAGAAAAATGCACAGGAAAAATCATATATATAATTTGCATGTACTTTATAGTTCTTCATCTCGTGTACTGAATTTCATGCGCATGCAGACCGAATGCTGCCTAGGTTTCTCGCACTACATAAGAGACTGAGCAGGCCTGGACTATGGTCCATGTTCCCATTCGTTCTTCTACTGTTACTACATATCTATTCTAATATCCATATCTAATATATATATTACTAATGTACTGGTATAGCTGTGCATAAATATTTTAACAGTTCTTATATTTGATCTTTAACCCTTTAAAGACGGAGCGTATCTGTTTTATATAAGGACTCAGTGCGTACCGCGCTGTAAACACTCTCCACTTCGGTTATAAAAACCAATCTCTTAATGTTTTATAAGGCAAAAGTTGCTGTATGTTCTGAGATCCGTACAAAACACATAAACGCAATGTGGGCACCAGGTAGAATTTTTTTTATTGTTAAACCTGGTCGCATATAAAGTTACCGCTAGGCTTTAAAAGGTTAATTTTAATGAAGAAAAAGTAATTCTGATAATTGTATGGAATCTCATACCGTAACAAAGGATATAACTGAATCCAAACTTTAGACATACGTTTGTAATTAAATAGTGGGGAATGGGATTTGGGGTCGTGGTTGATTCACCGTAGTGGCTGTCTGAAACCGTGACCCAGTAAAAGACGTTTTACTGTTTGTTAATAAAACATGTCTGGGGAAATAACAGGTCGTTCACGTTTAGAAACGCATCCATCGCGGACATGAGTGTACGAGGGAAGGAAAGAAGATTCATTACGTACTTTCTCTAATAAAATGACTGCAATGGCTCGTTTATATCGACTTACTCAGACACTACAAATGGATATACATACTACGTATGCTGCATGAAACTGATCGTGACAAGAATGCCTAAGAGAAGAAGGGCTTATAAGTTTATATTGGAAATTTAAGACTACAGGACCCAGACAGGAACACAACAAGAATTGCCAACGCAGCGAAAGAAGTAGCTGCGAGGAAAGGAAAATCAGCAGTAGCAAAGACAGACACAGTGAAAACGCAATGAAGAAGGAGAATAAAATGCAGGAAAGACCGTGTGTTGCAGCAACAAAAGAAGAAAGGTGACCAGGGGTAGGTACACGGAAAAAGGATAACGTAACTGCAAAGCAGGTAGAAGCGCCTGAAGAAAGTAAAGAATCGTATGTGAAAATAGAAAAAGCTGCACGTCAGTGAAGAAGATGTTAGCGTAAGGCGTCGAAAGCCTTATGACCACAAAAAAAGTTTATTAACTGTCATGTCCTTTCCAATTCATCTTCAGTCGTCAATCTTCGCCATAGGGTACAACATATTGACAGTGTGGTAAATAAACCATAGATGAATGGATAAATAAATAAATAAATAAATAAAGTATAGCGAGATGTGCCACCAATTAACGTGTGGACACTACCGCTAATGAAAAAGACTTAAATTATTTAATTGGTGTTTCTTGTAAGACTTACGCTAAAGACACTAATATCTTTCGCTATGCGGCAAATAGAGAGTTCCGTCATATTACAGCGCGTGCTATATATCTGGGTAGGTGCACAGGGCTTTAAATGGTTCTCTGTACTTATGTTTCAAGTAGTCTAACTGTTCCTTTTTCATATAATTATACTTATGTTTTTCACGAGGCATTAAATTTTACCGTTAAAATACTCTATACTTGTCATTATAATTAGCCGCAGGTTTTAAGATTCTGTAATACATTATTTTCCTTGGGTCTTTGTAATGTAATGAAACAGTAACTTTTCTTGTGTTCTACAGTCAGTTCCGTTGTATTTCTGCCCTCACTTTAGACAATTTAAAAGGTGATTAAGTTTAAGAACATCATTAACACAGGGAGCTGTATGCTGTTACATCTGAATAGAGGAATGTAGCTTCAAGCGAATTCAAAGTGCTCTTATGTTATTTCCCTTTCACTGTTAACTGCTTGTAATTACAGTATTAAGTTTTGTATATACCACTGTACAAGAAACTATTTACATATGAGATTCATTTGTTGGGAATGAATAATATTTGTGCCTCTCCTCTTCCTCCCATCCCAGCATTTTCTATGTCCTCGACTGAACAATAGAGGCCTTTGTCTTTGAAGCATACTTTCCTCCCTTAAGGACGAAAGTAAATCTCTTTACATCAACATTCTGCAGGCGCTATGTGTTTCCTTGTGCGTGTTTCAACTTCGGTCTTTGAGCCTGTTTTCGCGAATCACAGTGTGAATATTACGTCATTGGAGGCCATCCGAACTACGTATGTTAAATTTGCCATGAATACTAACAAAAACATGGTGGATGCGCGAAATTGCGACGTGGAATGCCGAGATTAGTTTTATTTGTTTTGTGGTTCTGAAAGATTATATGATAATGAATTTGACGAAAATGTCTGTTTACGTAATATTTTATATCGTGTAAAATAACAACATGGCGGACTTGTAAATATTCTTTTAGGTTGGAAGCCGATAGGTAATGAACCACTAGTGCTAGGCATGTGAAATTGGTGCCGACACGGACCATAAACCTACCTACACGTTTTACATGAAGCGAATGATTAAATTTGTTGTCGACCATAACGGTATTTGTTGCATAAGGGTGTCGGGTTCACAATAAGGTACTCGTACGTTTCAGCTCAAGAGGGCCACCATGAGGTGATGTTAGCCCACTTGGGCTGAAATGTGTAGCTAATTTTTATCAGAATATTGTTACACAATAAATGTAGTTGTGTTTGATGGTAATTTCATTAATTAATGGTTGAAAACACAACTTGATAACGTATATTAAAATATTAAAGTATATACATGACGCTTTATTTTAAACCAGTCACTACAAGCATGGTGATGACGTAACGCTTTTTCTTATATCGTACAAATTTAACTTGCATCAAGTGTGTGCTTAAGTACGTAGGCAACAAATTCTGCAGAAAAGTAAAATATAATAATAATAATAATAATACTTTTTTAGGACTGGATGTCTGTGCAGTAGGAAGATAAGTTTAATGGTTTCTACTCGGAACTGCTTGTTAAATGAGAATCCGTTAACTACGTAACTGACTACCAATTATATAACTAAATAATAAAATACATGGAAAAGGATCTTCATTTAAACGTTAATAAATACACAAATTTAAGTTAGGAAAATTGTGCTTTGAATTTAGTGCGGCCTACATTAGTTTGGCGGTACGTTATGAACATGACAATGCACCTTCGAGTTTTTTAAAAGAGGAGTAATTTCCTTATCAGGTGACTAAATTGTACCTCCTGGAAAATGGATCCACACGGTGGAATTAGGATGAAAATTGTAATTTAATAACTAGTCAGGGTACATGGATTATTTATTGTCTGCTATGGGGAATTTGGTGCAGGTGTCGTATTCTTGTGCTGCCACTTGTCGGAACTGCACTCTTTTAATAATTATGTGAACGCTCCTAAATCTCTCTTTCTTTTTACAAATCGAATGCTCTCTCCTGGAAAAATTCATTATATAAATTATTAAATTTTTTGTCGTCTTGAACTGAATTTGACCTTATCAGCAGCCGATAAACTAATATTACCCTAAAATTGGAATATTGCGAATTTTTGTAAGCAGAGGATGTAGAGTTTTGTTTTTATTACCGTTTCCATATTTAATTTAACCCTCTGTCGACGAATGAAACAATGTGAGAATACCTTAATGTCCACTTCTGTCTGATATACGCGTAAGCATTAATCTGCGTATTCCTAGGCTTCGCCTTCTTGTGTTTCTAACAAGGAATGCTGGCGGAATTATACTTGTTAGGAAACTAAAATTATTCTAATTACTTCAAAAAACCCCGGTCGTGTGTCATAAGAAATGCATTATGTTTAAATTAGAAGGAACAGTCAGTAAATCCTATGTAGGGACGTAGTGGCGGTTTCTTGTAAGAATAATACGAAATACATAAATACACTGCAGGGAAACACGCAGGTTTTGTAGTTCCAAACCTAACCCTAAGCGTAATATCTGTTAGGCTTTAAAGGATTAAAGTATGTGAAATATCCAGTCGGTTTTCTGGCAAGTTTGTCGTATTTCGGATTACTTGACGAGCAGGAAACAATTTGAACCTGCTGGGGTTCACCCATCAAAGCACATCTAATAGGAACGGTAACAAGAAACAACATTTGAGGCCACTCAACCCGACAACCTGCCAACTTGACGTCATTTCTTACCGTCAGTCCTTAGAAGACACAGAGAAACAGTCCACATCCTGTAATAATACAGTATAAGGCCCCGTTTGTTTCAAAGGGTAATATTAGCCCTTACGATGTTTATTCTCCTTATTTGATTTGTAGAAATTTCTCTGCTACGCAGAAGTATATAGAACGCAGTAGGAGTTGTCAGTCACATCAAGCAGCCACTATTTCCCTGTAAATTTATCTATATGTCTTTCCTAAAGAACTGCATTGCATTGTTAATTGTAGCAATTCGGCTAATTATTTCTAAGTGTTTTATATTTATTAACATTGTACAAAATGAAGTGAATAAATATCGTTTCTTGCTCTATTAGACTCAGATATGTGAGAGATTTTTCGGAGCCCTAAAGTTATGTGCGTTTGTAAAACTGCCGTTGTGGCTTAACAGTTGGAAATGTTGAAATCAGAGTTGGACTAAAATGAACCATACATTTTTTCCCTAAAATTAATTTGCTTTTTAAGTTCTTCTCTTTTATTCTTTTTTAACTTATTTATTTATTTATTTATTTCTGCGGTATCAACAAGCAGACTCTCCTAATACTTCAAGCTAACATATACGATATGGTCACAGAGAAGAAAAACCTATATCACGTTTTGAAAAGCCTGGAGTCGAACCGTAATACTATTGGACTTTCAGGAAAGACGTGTTGTTTGGAACAACCTCCTCAGTGTAGGGAAACACCTTAATATCATCGTAGTGTTAGACGCTACAATAAATACCAACTAAAGATGTAGTGTATATCCCCTTACATATATCTGTTCGCCGTCAGTTTTTAGAAATACATATAGTAGATACGTGAACAGGTTTGACGGCAAGATTTAAATTCTCAGATACATTTTCTTGCTAACTTTTTGTGTGTTTTATCAATCAGCGCTGTCATGTATAACGTTGACTGCAGATTAATGTGTAGGAATATGAAACATCGGCGGAATGATAGCTTTCTTATAGGCCTGCATATGTGGAATTGCATGTAGAAGCACAAGCAAGTCTGTAATGAGAAAAGGAAGGAATGCATTCCTGAGTGATGCGTTACCCTTGTGGCTTGGCATCATCCTATGCAGGGCGGAATTAATGGTATTCTGCTAGGCTTTAAGGTATGATAAATTTGAAGCTCCGTATGGAGATTAAAGAACTATTACAGGAAGAGTAATTAATTAAAAGTCAAACATTTTGTTTGAATAGTTGCATGGATACATACTTTTCGTGGTGGTAAATGACTTAGCAAAAAGTGTATGTGTTTGTAAAAGGCATGGTAAACACTGGAAATGTAGACGACCCTAAGGTAGTGTGGTTCAAGAAGTAAGGAGGCACGATAAGAAAGGAAACGTATTTTCCTAGGTTATACGATCATTGTTGATTCAGGATTATGTGTCAAAATAACGAGTTTTTGTTACACTCTCTAATGTACGGATATTTAACCTTTTAAAGCCTAGCGGTAACTTTACGTACCACCAAGTTTAGCATTAAAAAATTCTACGTGGTTCTCACACTGCGTTTATGTGTTTTGTGTGGATCTCAGAACAAACAGCAACTTTTGCCTTATAAAACATTAAGGGATTGGTTTTTATAACCGAAGTGGAGAGTGTTTACAGCGCGGTACGCACTGAGTCCTTATATAAAACAGATACGCTTCGTCTTTAAAGGGTTAATGCGGGCTTCTTGAGTAGCCCGACACAGACATTTTTATTGAAGTTGCTTTCCATACATTCGTAAGCATGATGGCTGTAACTGTAGCCGCACCAGCTCTTTTCCACCCAGGCATTTCTGGCAGAGTGGTGGGCAACGGTGGAACGCATACGGCGCCCTTTATGTGATACCAGAAGGTGAAGTCTAGCGGTGTAACATGAGAGGAACGAGGTAGCCAAGTGTTAGGGCCGCCTTTGCCAATAAATTTCCGTAGAAACTTCCGATTCAAGAAGTCGGAACTGAAATGTGAAAATGCGTAGGCTCTCTGGCTTTTGCTGGAACAACGTGGCATTAGAAAAATTTTCTTCCAAAATCGGATAGGCATGGACATATTGCACCTATTAGTATTTATGATTAACTCGCAGAAGTGTGTGCAGTGCCGATTTTGGGGTGCGTAGTGATCGGACAGTGGGCCTTATGATTTTCGCGGAGTGCGAACAAAAGGCGCTCGAATGTCATTCACCTTAGTTTAAGTGACTGGTGGTTTACTGAGCATTTTCCTGTATAAATCCAAGAAATCTTATTTAACAATTTATACTACGTGTAGGTGGACATCTCCATGATTGTCTCCTAGGACGCAATCTGCTTTCCACCTTGACCTCAGGTTTAGATTCGCGATACCAGAAAGCACTTGTAGCTTTCTGCCGTCGAGATGCCATTTTATACAAGGGCGATGTTAGCGCCACTAGTGGAAAGACTCGGAAACTAGATTAGAGCGCTCTAAAAAACACATTACCTTCTTGAATATGCTTAGCTTTGTTTCTTGCTGTTTTTAGTTCGTGGGCAACAATAGTGTAAATCGTCTGTGTTTCTTATATCCATTTGGTATTTGAGGCAGGTTATCTTGAAAACGAAATATCACAATGACTGTCCATACAAAACTTTGCAGCATACTGATGCAAAATAATAATAATAATAATAATAATAATAATAATAATAATTTGAAGACAAATTAATGGTGCTTTGCAACAAACCATTCACATAAGGGGATGTCGAACATTTTTCTGACTATGCCTAGTCCTCATAAATGGGTGTGTGTAAAAAAAAGATGTTCTCTGGATACGAACTCGGAACAAGGAAGTAGTCAGACCAGCCGTAACAAACCGCTGGCTTTGCTACCCACACATTCGGAGACATACAGTTGTTTGATAAATAAACACTGTAAATAAATGGCTAATAATATGTTAATGTGTGCGTGGCTGTGTGTTTTAAAAGTGAAGGTAAAAGGTAATTGCACGTATGTATGTGAAAAATGAAACTTCAAAGTTGACATGTCGCTCCATAATTGGAAAAGAGGCCCACGTCTTATGTATTCTACTGCTGCAGCAAGGCACGAACTTTGAAGACATAAATCATTGTAAAAGAAAAAGAAAGCGTAACACAAGCCTTGTAAACACCTGGACATGCCTGAGGGTTCCAGGGGTTTGAGACTCCCAGAATTTCCAGACAATCGGCACATGAAAGTGTTAAGGTTGTCGGCCTTAATCCCCCTGTAAATACTTCTGGTACTCAGTTCTGTTATGATTATGTCAACGAAAAATTCCAGTGACACAATCGGGAAGCGAACCGGGGACCTTATTGCAGTGGAATATTCTTGTGGAAGCTATATTTTCACTTTATGAAATCCATAGCTTCTGCGGAATACCATTGTGGAAACACTCCTATAGATCAGTAAAGTGCTGTAGGTCGTTCCATCTCGTATACTACTGACAGCAATTTCTAGCTTTACACTCGAACTGGAAATTAAATTCCTGCGACAGTCTGATTTTGTCTCTTTGCGGAACACTGACCTAGACAAAGCCGAGGAGGCAACCTACCGCCCAACATCTATGTATGGCGCCTTCCGTAATTCATACTTCTCCATTCAATCCGCCGATCCTCTAAGCTACAACAGGATTACGAAAAGCCGGAGTAGGCTTGCTGAACGCATGCGTCAGGAAATCTTACGCAAAAGAAGCTACGTATGTGAAGGTCCCGGATCCGACGCGGAGAATTCTATGCGACGACAGCCTCGAAGACTAGAACGTAAAGTAGTCTTCAGTTTTCGCGTCGCAGATATTTTTGCATTGAAAGCAGGCCAGGCTTTTATATGGGCAAAAAAACAGGGCACATGTCGCTTGAAAGGTGGTCGGAGATAGTAAAGGGCCTATTATGAGCGAAATATTTAGAATACCTATGTTTCGTGAAAGGTAGAATAAATTTTTTGGCCAGCTCTGCTACTGTCAGCCGTTTAACAGTATGTTCTACTCAGTTAATCTTAAACATGTAAATGTTTCAGGTCCGTATTTGAACACGATTAGCAGAAAAAAATTATCAAATACAAGGATATAAAACTGAACCATTTAAAACAGGGATTTCACGCATCCTGAGTTTGTAGCTCACAGGAATATTTGTGGGCTCCATTATAATGTAGAGGCTGCGTGGTGTGTATATTAACACTGTGCTTTAACCTTCTGAATTACAGTGGTTACTGTATGGACTGTCTCTTTGCCAATAAGCAGTTACACACTTTGCCTAGTGGTAGGCGATATTTGCTATAAAAAGACCTAAGGGTATACTGCACAAAGGAACAGCTGCAGTAATGGTTTTCTGACTGTCCCACTGAATTGGTTTCGACGTTTCGAAGGTATTGATCGAAACGGTTTTCTTTTTCAAGATTGACTATTCTGAACTCTGCATGCATTTCCTTCACATGTTATTGTTTCATGTCGCCACATGTTCTACATAAAATTAAGAACGAAACGGTGAATTGTCGAAGCTTCGCCCCGGCGTAACACGGGTCGTTCTGTAGAACTGCGATGCTCATTTGTGTCCCGAAAAATCCGCTTTTTGCTATGAAGCTGTACATTTCGGAGTGGATGAGTGTCTGTAAGCACGACAGATTACAGGTCCATATGTGTTATACACGACATACAGTACCCTCTTCTTCTTCATTCTGTGTACGCAATGATTTACGGCACTCTGCAGCCGTAAATTTCAGCACTGCAGTAGAAACTTTACTGCTTCTGAGTCTAAACCCTACGGCGTTGTATCTTGGGTTATATTTCCCAGCGTGTAATGTTAATATGATCATGTATTGGAAAGGACTGGAAAGGAGAATCCGTGACCTGATTTTAATGTACGACCCTTGCTTTGGCGTGGAGTGACTGAGGATAACAACGACAAACCTCAATCACGGTAGTCGGTATTGATATTTAGCTGCGTAAGACAGTAACATAAAGGGAACAGAATATATAACAAATTAACTTACTGCTTTAACTTTTTAAAGCCTAGCCGTAACTTTACATGCCACCAGGTTTAGCATTAAACATTTCTACGTCGCTGTGACATTGCGATTATATGTTTTGTACGGATCTCAGAACAAATAGCAACTTTTGCCTTATAAAACATTAAGAGATTGGTTTTTATAACAGAAGTGGAGAGTGTTTACAGTGCGGTACGCGCTGAGTACTCATATAAAACAGATACGATTCGTCTTTAAAGGGTTAAAAACCACAATTTACACCAATGTTTCATGTAAATTGCGGTTTTAATCTAGTAAGGTTATTTGTTGTGACTGGTTTATATCGTGTTCCGTTTACGTTACTTCCTTACGCAGTTAATAGCTCGAGTAATACCGATTCAATTCTTGTATGAAAATTACGCGGTTGTGCCTGTAACTGTCGTTTCACAATATCCTTCAAGATTTTATGAAATTCACTCAGTTTGCCTGAGATGCGTCTCTTCCAAGGAATATACGTGTTGTGTAGATTAGGGAAAATTAAGCTACAAAGAGAGTGTATGCGCAATATATATATATATGTATATACATACATATAAAGGCAGTATCACCGGTCCATTTCACTGCATTATTAAATCTTAAAGGTGCTTGTTAGATGTAATATGTTGAATCAGACAAGTGTCAGTTGTCTAGCAAACACGTGGCACTTCAACACAAACCGATTAATTAACAATTAATTCTACGCACCTACTGAAAATACACCGGCTTGTAAACACGTGTTTTGTCACCCTCGTAAAATATCTTCTCCGATACACAACAGAAACCTAAACTGACTGACATCCTCCTGCTCGCAAATTCTTTCTATTTCCGCTGAAATTTCTGGAAGCTGCCCCTTCTGTTTACAATTTCATTGGTTCTTCCCTTTCGCGCGCTATTCGCGTGTATGAGATTGGATTGATCACAAATATACATTTCTCTCTTTCTCTAGAACTGCATATATGAGTTACGTGGGTGCGGAGCAGCGGTCTGGCCTCTATCCAAACCTCAAAATATTGTCTAGGGCCTCGAACCCAGGACGGTCTGTTATGTGCCTGAAATTAGGTCACAACCAATTCCCGCTGCATTCTTTCCAATTCATTGTTTGATAATTGTTCAAGAGCCTGTAGAACCCTTTGAACCCTAGTTAGTTTGTATACAGTTACGTATAACCTTCAAAAGTTATGTGTTCTGCCCATACAGTGTATTTGTGTGTTTTGTGTACATTTCAGAACAAACAGCTGCTATTACCTTTTGCATTATTAACTGATTGGTTTTTATAACCGAGATGGAGTGTGTTTACTGCGCGTTAGGAACTAGTTCCTTACATAAAACCGGTCACGTTTCGTCCTTAAAGGGTTAATAACGCTTTTTCAGAGCGTGAGCTACTGGCAATATCATCAAATTAAATAATAAATTAATCAATAAACTAAAAAGGATTTTGCTTTACAGACCTAGATGTCCAAATTTATGTAACAAGTCGGACTTTAACTCCTTTCAGTATCTTCGGGTCTTTATTTCCACTGTTCTTATGTTTCCTTGGTAAAGGTGACTGTTGCATTATAGTGTATGCACGTTCCTGTAATATTGCCAGTGGCTTACTTTTGCACGTGAATTTGCTAAGTAATTTACAGAAATAAAATATACTCTGTACACAAAAGAAAGTGTCGCAAGGAATGAAGTGATGACGTTTTGATCGATGAATTAACAGCTGCTAATTTCTTACGACTGCAAACTAATTAACGGTTGAATATTCAGTGTGAGTTGTGATACCGTACTACGTGTTCTGAACACAGAGCAGTCATCGAGAAATATCACCACATGTTTCAATTATACAGCACATTACCGCCTCGTGCCCGCCTGTCGTTATTTTTGGAAAATGTCATTCTACAGAATCCAGTGTTGATCGATTTCGAAATGTTCGTGAATAATTTATTACGTTATTAGTTTGGCATATCTAGATCATGCCTATTTCCTACTGATGCATAATTTAATACTAATATAGCTACACATTATAATGCGGATTGTATCGTTTTGATCGGAGTCTAATCAAACAGATGTACTGCAGAGGATTTCGTGCTTGTACGAGTGGTGTCGTGCACCGCGTGCAACAGAATGGCGTCATGGCACACTACAGCAGTTTCTAGGCATGTTCGCAAATAAATCCATGGAAAGGGATTTTTTTTCATGCGAAATAATTCGGCTCCCGTAGGGCGAACTTTCCTGAAATTGTACATTGGAAATTCTTACTAAAATCCGTCGACTTTTAACAAAACCCGACAAGAATCACAGATGTTTTACACGAAATCTTACGAATTTTTGTGATTATAACTTATCTCGTAGTTTGAAAAATGAATGCAAGAAATATGACATTTCTCCATATTTTAGGTAAAACAAGAACAGAGGCAGAGATAGAGAGGCCGGAGAAGCAGTGAAGGATGGAAGCATAATGGGCTGTAGTAAGTCGCTCGTAAAATAAAGAAAACAGCGAATTTATTTTAATCGATTTTAATCTGTCGCTAAGATGCACTATAAACGTAGACTGTGTTGTGTGAAACATGGAAATGCACTTTTTATGTTGTCCGTACCGTGCACATAATGCCACTACAGTTCTTTCGTCTGGATCCTCAAGACATCAAGTGCTATTCGTCACAAAAGTCCAGAAATTGCGGTGACATTACTTCAATCAGAGCTGCGTCCGGGCATCTAGTGTTTTATCGCTCAGTGTTTTTGTGTTTTCCCCTGATGATGGTGCCTCAGTGCACCGAAACGTGTCGGGTTGTAACTGTTATCTTTTACCAGTATCCATTTATTTGTAACTAGTGCACGAATTGGTGTGATTGTGTATAATTTTAACGTAAATGCACATTTTCTGAACTAATCTTTGAATGCTGGAATATATAGAATTTATATGTCCCAGCTGTCCTTGTACGTCACAGAGAACTCGACACGTGTGAATTACAGCGCACAGTCATGTAATGCTGTGTAGGGAAATATTCGATATTTGTTGTGAGAATTGTAAGAAACACATAAGTATGTTTTGTGGGCAGAATTCAGAGAGTATTTTTGTTACAGAAAGCGGCCTTTACTCTGTTAATGAGGCTGTGACTACAGGTCTGTGTTATTCTGGACTAGGAGATCTGTTATTTTCTGAATGTACATTCATATGTTAAGTTAGATCGCCATTTCTTGCAACGAACTCGTAAGCTTTATTCTCTCCTGTAAACAACTCCATTCTGACTGTATTCGGGCTTTTAGAAGTTTTCTCGAATTTTCAGTATTTTGTTTATTTGAATAGGCCGTTCTATAGATCGTCTCAGAATTTTAAGTTTTCGGCGTATTTATTTATCATAATCAGCAATTAACAATAGAGAGTGTAATCTTCTTACACATGACTGAAAGTGGGCCATCCACGTGTGTAGTTTGAATATCCCACCCATTGAGGCGTAGTGTAATTGAAGCTCGGCAAGTTCCAGTTCAAATCTACCTCATTTTCTTTAGTTTCTCACACTGATGCCGAGATAACTAAGAGACTCAACAGAGTAATCTTTCTAGATAAGCTAATACGTGACAGTTTATGAAGCAGTGTCCCCTTGCTCGGATCAGTCTAAACATAAAACGCATGGGTTTATTGTTAACGGACTTAAAACTATTCGTATATGTTTAATGTAGATTAACGTGACCCTTTCCATGGTTGTGCCGAATAGGAGCAGAATGTTGTCAAATACTTTCTACACAGCCGAATTGGAAGCTCTCTTGAAATTTAGAAACAGCAGTTGTGCTGCTTCGTTTAACGCCCATTCTTTCCATAATATCTTGATGAGTGCGAAGTTTGTGGTCAGCAGTGCGATATGTTATATCAAAATGCTCACTGACGATTCCCAATAATTTATTTTACGTATTGAGCTAGGTTTCAGGGAAGAATTTTGGACATACTTTCATTAGTAGCTGATAAAAATTTTATGCCTCGAAAATTGCTACAGTCAGTTTTTTGGGCAGGTCCGATACTTCATTGCTTTCACTGCTGTTGCTATTCGTTCCCGTAGCGCTTTAATTTGGGACACAATTGCTTCTTTCTACATTCTCACGTAATGTGATATTTACTTGTCATCGTATTATTGGGGATTATGTAACTATGTCAACTGAAGGCGTCGTTAAATAAGTCTAGTATAAAGAATAAACAGCTTAATGACCGTTAACGTAGTGACCAGAATCAATACTGCAGACACAGAGAGGCTGTTTTACAGTGGACGCCTCCAAAGTGGCTGGGAGACGAGATTAAGTGTAGGAAATGACATCAAAGCCACACTCTCGTTCCATTGTCCTCAGACAAGTGTCCTCTTGCCTTGTGACCGGTGAATAGTATCACATTCTGCTTGATTTGGTTACGCAGTGTTCATACGTATCTCCATATGTAAGACTGAAATGCATATGAAAATCCAATGACCAATTCATTATTGGCGACATCGAAGGAAAATATGGTGAGCCTAGAACACAGTCCTTATTGAGCTGAATTATTGCGTCCGCTCAATATTCTGTATAGCTAGTGGCGTGTGGTCTGTGCTTAGTTCTTAAGACGGAATAAAATGGAATGGCTAATTACATTTTCAAGTCTAAACACTGTTGGCTTACAAAGTACAGTATTTTTTATTGTGTTTCAGAACTTGAATACTTGACTGCTTAATTTTTATGTCATTAAATATCCTTAATCATTGGTGGTGTTAGGTGATTTGGATATTAAGATTACAGAGAATACAGTGGTAGAACTTGGAGGAACAGTTCAACTGTACTGCAAAGATTGCCTGAAATTTGTTTTGACCTCATAATTACCGATCCTTGACGAACTGTGCCTTGAATTCGCTGCAGTGTGCAGTGTCAAAAATTAAAACGAAATATTTCTGTGTCCCTAACTGCTACTTAAAATTTTACTTAATTTCATTGCTGCTATTACGTACTACGTTCTGCTACTATTATTTGTAAATTCACTTTCTTTCATCTTAGTTACAGGCGCTTGGGTCTAGAATTTCATGCCCTTTCTTCTTTGGAAGAATTTATGTTCAAGGTCCGAAAGACGAAAACTCTAAAATATGTCTTCTGGTTTCTAAGAGTGGGTGAAACTTTGTCTCTCACGATAAGCACAGGATACAGACTGACAGTCTTTAAGATGGAGGAACCAACCGGACGATGGAGTAAACGACAATGCGATAAGTCAAGAAAGGTGAAGTGCGCAGCTTGTTTGGCACGTGCGAAGCAAATAAGAAATGTCTACAGAGGAGTTTCCGAAAATTCTTAAGGGAAGAGATCTGCTGGAAGACCTGGGCTTTGCAGGAGAATGCTTCTGAATTTAATTTTAAACAAGCATATATAGATATATATTAGAACGTAACTTGTATTCATTTGGATCAAAATGGTTTTCACTGTTCTCGATTCAGGGATTTTGTGAGAAGCCGCATGCATTAATTAGATTTTCAGTACTGGCTTTTCTGCATGGCGTTAGGGCCACAGTTTCTGGAAAGGAATGTGGATGAAGGATTTAAAATAATCGCGCTTGTAGGCTAGGGCCTTCGTACAAGGTATGACAAAGTATTTAAAAATTTGAAGTTCAGAAATGAATTGTTTAAAACTTTAAATGTAAGCCATTAAAGAGAATGTTGGATGATGAAATACTGGCTGAATATGTAATTAATCGATCAAATATTTTATCCGTAGGCATAATATGGCAAAAACAAGGTTGCGTGTTCTGACTGCCTGCCTTTCTGTTAGCACAGCACAGCTCTCCCCATTAAGTATATAACAATGCTGATTATCACACAACTTGCACGCCAAAGCAGCCCTTATCTTATACCCATGGGGTGTGTGTCCTCTGATACCAAACTGGGCCCTGTATTGTATGTCGCTTGTTTCTTTACAAGCCCGAAAATTTCTCAGAAGTTATGTAACGCAGAAGCTTCTGTACACAGTAGACAACAGCCTAACACTTGTGATCTCTTCCTGCCTAATCTGATGATTAATATATGGCACATTAACTGCTGTGTATTGTGTTATTACTCTGTTTTATGTATTGTTCTAGTTAAATGATACCAGTTCAGATTTGGCTGCAATTATAGTGGGATGGTGTCTCTCCTCACACACATAAACACAAATGATGCATTTTATAACCTGCCATTCTGGGATTATGAATAACAGAATTTATGTTTTTCATATTGCTTTACGTACGGTAGGACCATACAGTTGTAATGAAAGTCACAAATATCGAAATAAAACAGCAAGTTTCATACACAATTTATAAATTTACTGGGGTAACCGCAACATGTTTCGCCTAAATCCGTCCATCATCAGGAGGACCTGTTCCCAAACACATGCTTCACTCTTGCTTGACACCTCTCAACACGCCAGGATGTTCTGCTGACAGTCTCCTTGACAGTGACATTTTCCTTTCCAGAATTTTCCGTATTTGATTAATCCTGTAATCAGCTTTCCTTATTTCGGTTTCCTACTTTATCTGCATAGGTTACATTACGTGGTAGAAACACCAGAATTGTTCCTGGACGTTTTGTGAAAGGAAGTTAAACATAGGTTATGACGTCCATCATAACATTCCACACCTTTGGAAACTTCCAGCCTCACCCAAACAATTCACTCTGAGACGGAACAGCTGTTCCGAAGTGTGTCTGTGTTGGTAAATATACACTTTTTTTATTTGCTGCAAGTATTTGGTGCTTAGTAATGCTACCCACTTCCTAAGAAGCGAACAATTGAAGGTGATTTAGTGAGGGAGTCAATTACTTGTGGATACGTAAGCAAAAAGTTTTTTTCGCCGCACTTAGTGAGAAAGTATCTCAGAACAGGAATGAGTTAGTTTTGGAGGAAGTTAGTGCGAGGACGAATGAAATAAAGAGCATCTTCTGCTTCAGTAAGTGAGATATTTGGGAAGTGAGTTAGTAAATAAATGTTTTATAAGTAACTTTGTTGGGGAGAGAGAGTTAATGTGGACGATTACTGCCTCAGAAGATGAGGTAGGTAGCGCTTGGGTTAATGACAGAGAGATCTCTGTGTGAGTGAATGAATTACAAGAAGAGAGTATTAATAAAGAATCTACTGCAGCGTCAGTAAATATATGGATATATGCGATAGTTTGGGATAGGGTAATATATTAGTACGTCATCCTGATATTCCAGAATTTTTTCCACCGAGAGCCTGCCTTTATATGTTCGCGTTATTTCTCTTGTTCACTGCTGACATGGGGAAGAAACTGCTTGATTCCTAACAGGCGAGTAATTCTCACAGATTATCAAAGGGTACAATAATGCCGGCTGAGGTTTAAACGCGAGACTGTTACTGTTACTAGTATCATTATGGAATATGGGCTACGAAATCTGCTAAGAAAATAATTTCTTTGCCAGTGAATTATCTTGCTTGCAAATATAGATTTCGTCAAACATTCCTAAATAAATTAACTCGTGACTTTCTGAAAAGTGCGTTTATATGATAGCGAAGCCACGGAATGAAGTCCCACGGACCGACCAGCCCTACTCCTGCCTCGAGCTAGTACGCTTCCCACAGTATCGTACCCTCCTATTTTCCTCTCCACCAGTTCGGTCATTCTGTTCTTACGAATGCTGGTGGTAATAAACATGTGATAAATTTGCTAGGTATAAGTGGTTTGGCCTGGTTGGCACAGACCGGAGGGGTTACGGAGAAACACCATAGTGGTTAGAGAACCAAGAATTCGAACGTAGGCATCTCCACCATCCAATGAACTGCCTTCCGTGACTTCAATTTAACCCTTTAAAGACGAAGCGTATCTGTTTTATATAAGGACTCAGTGCGTACCGCGCTGTAAACACTCTCCACTTCGGTTATAAAAACCAACTCTTAATGCTTCATATGGCAAAAGTTGCTGTTTGTTCTGAGATCCGTACAAAACACATAAACGCAATGTGGGCACCACGTAGAATTTTTTAATGTTAAACCTGGTGGTATGTAAAGTTACCGCTAGGCTTTAAAAGGTTAAGGTGCTCTACTACAGTAATTCCCCGACTTACGTAGTTCACCTCCCCCCCACCCGACCCAAGCCAAGCAACCAAATTCGTACGTACGATGCTAAAGATGTCTTCGAGTTACTGAACTCCCGTGATCAGAAGCTCACACTGGGTCATTTTCGTGAAACCTTGAAGCAGACCGACCTTGAAGGAGCTGAGGAAGCTGAGCTGGAGCCTGAGCAAAGGATCATGACAGTTTTGAATTTGACTGAGGGGCTTAGACTCCTTGAAGCTGGCATTAACCTTTTAAAGCCTAGCGGCTTCTTTACATACCACCAGGTTTAACATTAAAAAATTCTACGTGGTGCCCACATTGCGTTTATGTGTTTTGTAGGTATCTCAGAACAAACAGCAACTTTTGCCTTATAAAACATTAAGAGACTGGTTTTTATAACCGAGGTGGAGAGTGTTTACAGCGCGGTACGCACTGAGTCCTTATATAAAACAGATACGCTTCGTCTTTAATGGGTTAAAGTGTTTGAGGAAATTGAGTCGAACGTGCAGCGAGCAGCAACGAGACAGGGAATTATGAGGATTCTTGCTTGTTGTGAGAAGATTCTGAAGGACATAAAGGGGTATTCGACTTGTCAGACTTCACTGCTTAATTCCGTCGAGTCATCTCCACGGACTCGTGCATCGCCGCCTATACTATTGGACGTTGCAGGTGATGATCCAGATGACCCAGCTGTAGTTCCAATGGAAGTGCCTTTCTCTTAAATTGTCATTTGTCTGATTTCATTTTTGTATATTTTTTGTGATTGCAAATATATCGTCATTCGTGGTCAAAACAGATCGCCTGGAACCACCCTACCGGTATTAACACTGCGTATACGGGAAAAACTGTCTAGACTTCCGTCGTCTCGATTAACGCCGCTGTTCGCGGAGCCACCTAGGACGTAAACTCAGAGGATGACTGTGTAGTCATAGAATTACAACTTGCATTAAACGATGGTGTTATCTGGAGGTAACACATAAAGTTTCTCTGCTTAGGTGACCGTTGGAATACCCACTCGTGGATGCAGTTTATTACTGACATTTCCTATTGCCATCTGTGACTCGTAGCGTCCCTGACGACAGAAGAGGAAGCCTTTGTTTTTCTAGGCAGGAACTTGAAGTCAGACCTGAACTGCCGTGTTGCTGACACTTAAAGTTAGGAACAGCTTCATGGTGCTCCTCACTGACGATCGTACCGTTTCCTTTGCCCTCGCCCTTATCTCCCTTCCTGCTCGTAGATAATCCTACAGCGAGGCCTGAAGGCGCCTCTGCGGTCCCAACTTAGAAAATAACTCAGATAACCTTGTTCGGTCCACAGCGTACACATTTTTCTTCTTCTGTCTTTTGTCCCTTCGTCTTTCTAAGGTGCACTATACACTCGTATATGAGAGAATTTTCCTTACATTATAAAGGCTACTGCCCTCTGTTGACCTAAGTAGGAATTTATCTTCGCGCAATTTGAGTAACTTACATTTGTAGAGCTGATGAAGTGGCAAATATTATAACGAGAAACTTTCTAATTTACAGTCACCACACGTTATTAGGATGGTAAAGCCTAAGGTGACACGACGAGCTGGGGTGTTGCTAAGGCTGGGAAGGAAGGAATGTAAACAAGGTGTTTACAGGGAAGCTTATGGGAGAAGGTCACTTGGAAGACCTCCAAGGAAGCAGGAGTTTGACGGTAAGATGGACCAACGCGTGGACTGTGAGGACCGGTAGCAAAAAGGGCTAGTTATTTCTTCTCAGGTAGTGTCCGTGACATTGAATTTTTGGTTCTTCTTGTAAACTCATCTTTGTGTTCGAAGACGTGGTGAGTAAAATGTAAGGTGCCGAGTTTCGCGGGTCAGAGACCGGCTGGATCACTGACAAACTTCCCTCATGCTAGATTTTCCGTACCCCTGACACAAGCAAAATCTTAATTCCATGTTTCGTGTTGCTCTGTAGGCTGTAGATCCATACCACACACATTCTTCATTATCTTCGCGTTAATTTTACGTGTAAAAACCCGTACTGATAATTGCAGAATAAAGTTTAGTTTCAAATAAATAGGATTTGGGGTTCTTACGGCCGTGAACATTAAAATCATGGCTTTTTGTTTGTTGATGTCATGTTTTTTTAAGGATAGGAACTTTCGGAAAACTTGCAGACTCCATTTGAGGATAGGAGCTGAAGATAAAAGTAACAAATTCTTCTGAAAATTTGTTACACGTGGGTTTACAAACATACAGAGTCACATCCACAGAAAACCATAATATTAATGTAAGGATATAGTTTCATTATGGAACCTCGTGACTGTTCTGTAACTGACGCATTTTTAGGCGCTGTCGCAAAGGGACTGTTAGATTCATGTCTGTCTTTCTGTCTGTCCCCCCGCCCGTCCGTCCGTCCGCATGGGACAACTCGGCTTCCACCAGAAGGATTCTCATAAAATTTGATATTTGAGTATTTTTTCAAAATCTGTCGAGAAAATGTAAGAGTCATTAAATTCTGACAAGAACAACGGGTACTTTACGTGAAGACCTATGTACATTTATGATAATGTCTCGCTGACTTCTTCTTAGGATGATAAATATTTGAGACAAAGTTGTACAGAATATCGAAACATATACAAGAAGTTTATATTCAGTAAATTTTTTCCGGAAAATCTTGCCCTTTATGAGATACTGTGGAAAAAGGTGGTACAGCCGGACAGGCTACAGATGATAATATAATACGGCGCATGCGCTTTGCATGCTGGATAACTAATGCTACAGACACACACTTGGAATATGTAATACTTATTGCTTTTCCACGGCAACAGTGGTTACACGAACGCGCCTCAGTGTTGCGTTTAGAGAACATTGCCGATACAAAAACACTAGTCACCAACAAATGCACAAAGAGAGTTTTATCGTAAATCGTAACACACTCCTACATGTTTTGACCCTGCTGGGTCATCTTCAGGGAGAACTTTTTTGTTATCGTTACACTTAGGTTGCACTTTATAGTTGAGTGAGAATGTGCTGTTGACTGTGTACTGTGTTGTTTTTGGAGGCATGAACTCTCTGCCAGTGCAGGCCGGAACCGCAGAGAGTTCACGCCTCCAAAAACAACACAGTACACAGTCAACAGCACATTCTCACTCAACTATAAAGTGCAACCTAAGTGTAACGATAACAAAAAAGTTCTCCCTGAAGATGACCCAGCAGGGTCAAAACATGTAGGAGTGTGTTACGATTTACGATAAAACTCTCTTTGTGCATTTGTTGGTGACTAGTGTTTTTGTATCGGCAATGTTCTCTAAACGCAACACTGAGGCGCGTTCGTGTAACCACTGTTGCCGTGGAAAAGCAATAAGTATTACATATTCCAAGTGTGTGTCTGTAGCATTAGTTATCCAGCATGCAAAGCGCATGCGCCGTATTATATTATCATCTGTAGCCTGTCCGGCTGTACCACCTTTTTCCNGCAGAGAGTTCATGCCTCCAAAAACAACACAGTACACAGTCAACAGCACATTCTCACTCAACTATAAAGTGCAACCTTACTGTAACGATAACAAAAAGTTCCCCCTGAAGTTGAACCAGCAGGGTTGAAACATGTAGGAATGTGTTACGATTGATGATAAAACTCTCTTTGTGCATTTGTTGGTGATTAGTGTTTTTGTATAATATAGTGCACGGACATGGAACACATTAAACATTGCCGATCTTTAATATGCTCCATGTCCGTGCCTTAATTCATTTAAAAGCAATAAACCACCAACTGAATGCACAGTGTGTACTGTTATATTAACTATTGCGTTACTCCCTCATACTTAATTACAACAATTTC
The DNA here is from genome assembly GCA_013340265.1 of Coptotermes formosanus. Taxonomy (NCBI): domain Eukaryota; kingdom Metazoa; phylum Arthropoda; class Insecta; order Blattodea; family Rhinotermitidae; genus Coptotermes; species Coptotermes formosanus. The sequence continues at coordinate 3,075,299 of BLKM01008651.1, read as the reverse complement.
TCGGATTTAGTCCCACAGTTGCTTACACTGTGTTTCAGAGTGTGAAGTCGGCTGCACGTGTTCAATTTAACTCTACCGAAGCAGTTTTATATGTAAATAACCATTCTCCCTGAAGATGACCCGGCGGAGTTGTAACGTATAGAAGGAAATAATGTAATAGTGAATATATTATATACACTGTACATTTAGTTGGTGGGTTATTACTTTCATCGCGTGTATTGCTGGGTATATTAAATAATACGCCGAGGTTTGATCGTGGCACTTGTCTTGAAGCATGGTACAAAGGAAAGAATGTGAAATGATATAATTTTGAGTGGAAATTTTGTAAAAATTAGCCAGATACTTCGATACTTTTTAGGACAATAAGACAAGCGGTTGTATTAAGAATTGTCTGTCTTTTCTTAAAAGACCTCAAAATCTTCCCTTCTTTCAAGAATCGGTAGGAAACTTCGGAAGACTCTGACTTGGAAACTCATGAAAGTTCAAATCCTCTTCTCTCTCTGCAACTGTGAACCCCAGGTTTGAGTTACTGTGTACTTTGTGTTGTTGCGTATCGCCAGGAAGTAGCACGTTGTCTCGTTCTGTTTCTGCGAAACTGATAGCGCAAGTTTGCAGAATCCATCTTTCATATTAGGGAGATAGTGTCACGAACATATTAAGTTTTATTCATGTGTGCGTGTGAAGGTAGAAATTGATGTCAGTAGTTTACCTCGGTCCGATAACGTCTCTTGCAGTGTCCTTAAACCAAATTGCTCCTTGCAGGATGCGAAGCGAGTTGAAAAGTCGTGCGTTCACGTAGGGTCAAGGGAGGGGGGGGGGGGGGGGAGAAACTTAAGGCCGCGTTTTCAGGTACTTAACTTAATGGTTACCAGAGCTTCAGAAGGCTGTGCAACCTAAACAGAGGATAAACAGTTCATCTTGAAGCTTGTTAAACAGTAATGTACACATTGCACTCACACATTTTATGAAGCAAAAGCTACAGGAGGGATGTCCCGCTTCAGGCAAATTCAGGCGCTGAAGTCACGTTCTGGTCGGCAGCATTTCAGTCCCTATTCAGGGAGCCAAATGTGATTCCAGAGTTGGGATCTAAGGTTCTCAGGAAAATGACTACAAATACTACTGTCTTCCGGGCTGTGACACCGTGTAGTCTGGTAAATAAATATCGATATTTTTCATAAAGGTCAATGTGCCGAATGGGGCAATGCAGTATGGGGTAAAATGCTAAGCCTTTTTTGACAACATTTTGACCATTCTGCTAGTTACTAGTTACGTTAGGGGGTTCTGCGTGAGGGACTTTGCAATGGGGAGACATGACCTCATATTTTTGTATGTTTTGTTTTCCATCCTTCAAGAATCAATGAAAGCGCTGTGACCAAATTTGTCCTCCCCCCCCCCCCCCCCCCGTCATACAGCGATTAATGTTTTTGAGCAAATCTGTTTTACAGTAAATGTGTAGGCAGCAGTTTACACTAAAACGCCGGTACTTAGCAGCTCTCAGAACGTCACATAGCAGAAGACAATCTTCGTTTCGGGCACGTTTACCTGAACTAGGCCACGACTCTTTCATATCCATTGCTGACGAAATCCTGGGATTTGTGTTCTTCAGAACACAGGCAGTTGAAAAAACGTTGATTAAGCGAAGGACCAAGCAATTAATAAGCCACTACAATCATTCACATAGTGCCGGTGCAAGTTATTATTGCTACAGGCTCGCGTTAGTAACATGGAAACAAACACCATCTTGCGAGCGCCTGGATCTTATGCCACACGTTGAATGAAACGGCGTACCTCATTGGCATGCAGACCTTAGCTTATACAAATCACTTCTTTGCCAAATAAACTTTAATTTTTATTGATGTCTATTTTTTATGGATATACTGATTTCGTCATATGTTGTTTCTTGTGCTGAAGTCTGTCCGCAGAAATGTGTGCTAAAAGTTCATAAGCACAGCATATGTGATTTGTTTACAAAGCTGATTAGTACTGACGTCTGCCCGTCCGGAATAAATTTCGAAACACATGTCCTATTCGAATGTGCGTAATTCACGTTACTGGCAATAGAAAGGACATTTACTCCCCAGTTAACAGTGCTGTGTGACCAGTGTGTTATCATGCCGGCTGTTGCAACAAATATTTTCAAACATTATACCATGCCATGTGCTCACCTTCTCGCAGCAGCGTTACGACGTGTTCCTCGACTCTTTTTCCCCTACATTTCCCATGCGTATAGGGCCGCAAAGCCGATCTCCGAACTGTACGATGTTACTTATTGCCGGTTGGATGACATCGTGTTGTGACTGAAACTTTTATCTTCTTAGTAAAATCTGAGCAGCGTTATCGTATGTTTGATGTAACGTCTTGCCAATGACAACCGAAATTTTCTTGGAAAGTCTGCGTTTTGCAACTTTCAGTTCGGCGTGAACTAAATGGAATTCGCATGATTTTCAGGCTTCCGCCGGGGTGTAAATGAGATCTGCGTTCTTTTGGAATTTTGCGCATCTTAGAATGGTAGCTTCTTACCGACGTTTCGGTACAACCTATCGGTCTTGTCTTCAAGGGTCAAGCAGCCACCATTGAAGATAGTACCGATAGGTTGTCCCGAAACGTCGGTAAGAAACTGTCATTCTAAGCTGCGTAAAATGTCAAAATAACGCAGATCTTATATAGATAACTGCTTCTGAATTTGCTGTAGATCGAACACGTTTAATTTCTTGAACAATTTCCTAATTTTATTTTTGGTAATTTGTGATCTGTGAGTTTAGTTACATTTTCAATTTTTGTTTTCTTTCAGGTAAGTACTTATCGTCTGACATTGGTGTGGGTATTGCAAGGAAATAACAGAGATTTTCCGGACGCAACATAAGAGAAATGAACCAGCTTTCGAAAAGCATTTGTACTTCCAAGGTACGTATTCAGTAAGGCCTAAGTGTAAGTATTTCCTTGGTGCAGACTCTTTCCCATGAATGTGGTAGTCTCTTACCTTGTCAAGCAGTTTCTTGCCCCGTATGACACCAAACCCTCATTATCGTCTCCATGACAGTGCACTATCAGAGCCTGTCCTAACCTAGTAGATTAACACTTCACAACTTTATAAGCCTTTCCGTTAAGGCTGGTTTTAATATTTTACACCTATCTATACCTGAAACTCAAACGTGTTCTGTTTCATTCGGTTTTACCAATAGCAAATTTCTTCGTTTTCGTCTACCTCATTCGTGCTACGCGTTTTGTGCTGTTTTAAATTGTCCGAATAATGTCATGAAGTTACGACTGTTACGGATTTCGGAAGTTACAGTTTGAGAAAGCCTACTTATTTTATATCATAAATTTTGGCGTCTGTAAGGTATTCTCAGGACACAGGCGGTAAAGTTTTTGGGACTTAAATTTTATTACATCCAAAATAATTTCCATACACTCTTACGTGGTGGAATTAGTATTGTTATGATATATGAATAATAATAATAATTATTATTATTATTATATCTGGTTCGGCTACGGTCTTGATTTAAATTACGTTTGGCTAAGCACATTTAATAAAAACATTTTTCTAATTTAGAGAAAACCATATGTTAAAATCTGGTTCATCTTCTTATTTAAAATCATTTGTGTTAAAGTTTCGATTTTTGTATAATAATTCTTTTGTTCAGTGTCCTGCAATGTGTGACTATGCGTTTTTAAGAATATCTCCACGTTATGAGGACGTCCGCCCACAGCTCACCGTCGGCTGACCTGCAGGGGTTTGGATAAAGTTGTGCTAAGTGCGTTGTTTAACGATGCCGCCAGTTGCTAAGGTTATTTACTGTTGGTGAATGAATGAATGAATGAAAGAAAGAAAGAAAGAAAGAAAGAAAGAAAGACAGAAAGAAAGAAAGAAAGAAAGAAAGAAAGAAAGAAAGAAAGAAAGAAAGAACGGACGGACGGACGAACGAAAGAATGAATGTAAAGAGCACCAGTGGAATGTGGCACAGGGAGAACCGATATATTCTGAGAGAAAACTCTTTCGGTGCCGCTTTGTCAACCATAAATCCCAGACTGGCTGGCCTGCTTGGATAGAGTATTCACACTGAACACTCTTGAGGCCTTGTAGTGCAATTAATTTAATTATATTTAAAAACAATGAAGGATAAAGATTTGGCGGAAATGTCATTAGTTCTCGTCAAGCATTCTTTCGAAGAATACCCGACATCACGTGAGCTTGAAAGCTAGCATTAATATATGCATTTGTGAGTAGTAGGTGCAGGAAAAAGTGTTTTTCTTAACCGTTAGCTGGCCATGAGCTAACCGTCAACTGACCGTACCCCTGCCCACAGCGTGAGTGAAGTGCAACTGTCGTTGCACCGGGTTTATGTTACGCCGTAAGGCTAATTCTCTGAAACAAGGAGTACAACGAAGTTTATAGCAAACAGAAGAACACTCCCCACGTTAAAACTACGTAAGGGAAGGACGCCGTATGAGCCGTTGTAGTAGGTCGGAGAGAGACAGCACTTGTGTACGCTACTTTGTACGTAGAGGGGGAAAAGTTTTTGGTGATAACATTGTATCCCGTGTTCTGTGCTTGCTATATGTGAGTTTTACCCCGCAAAGAGAAAAACTTCGACAAGCATGTGTAATGAACACGTATTTTAAAGTGTTATTGACAAGTATCGTAACAGTGGTTGAAAGTACATAATCTGAAGTCATGTTTCTCAAGTTATTTACCAGTTATTCTTCGTCGGCTGGCTTTTAAACAGCTTGTTTGAAGTGTGGAGGAGGAGGAAATGTTCGACAGATTTTTTTAAAGGTTTACCAAACACTGTCAGTAGTAATGGTTTATGTTTCCTGCAGAACCAGATTACGTGCAGAATTTCAGGAAGGGTACACGTTTCGCTCTTTTTAAATCACAGTTTTAAATTCCTAAAACCTCTGTGTATCGCAGCAGAAGCATGAGAAAAATAGTTCGACTGACAGACATTTTGCATGCTATTATCAGTGGAACAGAATTTTTTGTGTGGCACAGTTTCTGTTAACCCTTTAAAAACGAAGCGTATCTGTTTTATACAAGGACTCAGTGCGTACCGCGCTGTAAACACTCTCCACTTCGGTTATAAAAACCAGTCTCTTAACGTTTTATAAGGCAAAAGTTGCTGTTTGTTCTGAGATCCGTACAAAACACATAAACGCAATTTGGGCACCATGTAGAATTTTTTAATGTTAAACCTGGTGGTACGTAAAGTTACCGCTAGGCTTTAAAAGGTTAATTCTCTTTGTATTTTGTTGTGTTGTGTTTAGTGCCCTCTTACAACCAAGACTGTTAGAATGTAATGGAGTTTTTGCAGAATGTATTATTCCATGCACTACTTTCCGTGGGAAACTAGTAAAAAAAAGTTTCCCGTCCTTGTAACAAAGTAGAAGGTCCATTAGCACGGGCTTGCAGCCTGCAACTTGGCCGATCGGTGTGCAGCTGAAGCCTGATAACACTTAACATTTCTGGAAGGATAAAAATAAACTTTGCGATCGTCTGGTTTTAACGTCGTAGATACTTTTTGTGACGATGAAGGCGGCAGGTTATTGCTGAACTCTGCTAACCGCCTACCAAATTACACTGCGTCTTAAAGGGAAGGGAAATATTCCTAATTTTTACTGGCGTGGGAACTTTAAACCTGACATCAGTTGCACATTCAGTGCAATTTCTAAATATTTCCCTTTATTGAATTTCTAAAAATCGACAGAATTATTTGACCAGTAACCCGCTCACATTCATTCTGTTATTAGAACACTGTGTCATTATTGTATCACCCTAATGTTTTCCGCACTTTCTAATGGCATTCCAAATCCATGGCATACTTAATGGTCCGTCGGTTCATCCCTGCTGCCCCATTAAACAGATGGGCCACGCGTCCTTAAATTTGTTAATTATCCGCTTGTTTATTGTTACAATAAAATAGGTGCTGAGAAGGGGGTATGATTTGTTGTTACCGAAAGGGGGGATTGTATCCATTATATGGGGCTATTTACTGCAGATAAAACTACCAAGCACGCATACGCTTTATATGCATATTAATGCACCCATCTGTGGACGGGTCTGCCCATATTGCAGCCCTCGATGGAAACACGGTGTCATGCTGTCGATCGCTTTAGACGACATGTTATGTAACTGCTTTTAGGCACCGGTGTGTATCTGTCGAACGGGACAATGACAGCCACACATGGCCCTAATATGCACCCTGCATCTCTTGGCATTGAGCAATGCCCACGCTATTCAGTTATCCGTGTTCTACGTGAGTGTGGCATGTGGTATGAGGTATTTCGAACGGAATGCAAATGAACTCGGGTCTATCAAGAGGTAGGAGACAGGAATTAGTGGAGTAATTACCGAGAAGGGTGCAGTTAAAAAATGAACAAAATGAAGTGGAAACCTGTGAGGTGTGGAGCTAATCCATCAAATTATTTTACTAAATAAAACGAATATCAACACAAAGTGTGCGTGAGGTATGTTAAGTATGTATTTCTATATCAGCTCCAGTTTAAATTTCACGACGTCAGCATGAAGCCGATCCCGGTGGCTGTGCGGTCTGAACCGTAGGTCTTCAGCAGCTTAATTGCTAGGATCGCGGGTTCGAATCCCGCTGAAGCCATGACTGTTCGCCCATTGTGTTTGGTATGTATTGTGTAGGTAGCGGCCTCTGCAACGGGCCGGTCACTAGTTCAGAGGAGTCCTACCAGATGTGTCTGTCTAATTGTGTGTGATCTGTGATATGAGGCAGCCTGGGCCTGAGATGGCCTGTTGCGCCACTGAACAAAAAGAAAAGTCAGCATCACTAAGAACCTTGTATTTTCGGGTCTCTGATCTAATATTGTAATATTACTTGTAGTTTTGTATGGGTGAAACTTGGGGTTTTGCCGCTGGGAAAAAGAATCCAGGAAAAGATTTGAATCTGAAGAAAGGATTTAACAGTGGGAGGCAGAAAATTGCATTGAAAGGCCTTGTAAAAATTGGCATACAATAGACAGAGACCGAAACAAATGGGAGAGGACTGTACTGGAAGGGAAGGTGCACGACGATTTTTAGTGTTTGAGGAGGAGGAGGAGGAGGAGGTGGCGGAGTAGGAGAAGAAAAAGAAGTCCTGCGTAATTTTTCTCTTCCATAAGTACTGTTAAGTTAATTTACTAAAGGACGATAAGGTGAAAGGAAAATAGAGAATATTATGGAATAGTCCCCAAATCTGGGGATCTAACACGATCAGTTGTTATATGCAGGTAAAACGTTAACTACGGACCATCGCGAGAAGTGGTGTGGGTTCCAGTAAACACCATCATTTTATCATATTGGCGCCTTGAGTTTATTATTCCAGCGGTTTACTAAATGCTGCTGGTCGAGAAACTCCGTCGTCAATCCCCAACACACTCCAACATTTTTCTTTGTAAAACTTTAATCACATTATTTCCATAAAGGCAACCATGTATCAGTTTGTACCACGTTTGCAATATCATTTTGCATGTAAAGTTTTTGTAGCCATTCTTGCAGTAAATATAATTAATCAAATCATCCCTAATGTTCAGTAACCTGTCTGTACCAGATTATGGAAAGGGGGTTGAAATATGGCTTCTTATATGGATATTACTTCAAAAAGTTTCAAAACAAGTTTAAGGCTGTCGTCTCAACAAATCAGGTATTATCTCTTTACTGAAGAACGGAATTTCCTACACCCTTTTCTGCTGGAATAAATAAATGTATCGTTGGTACATATATGTCAAAGGCAAATGCCAGCTGATTTTGGGGCGAAGATTGTATGGAGGTCAGATAAGTAAGAGTCCATATATTTTTACAGTACTGCCCCCCTTAAGTCTGGCAAACATGGCCGGTATCGGAATGTACTTTTCGAAATATCGACTTTTAATTATTTACTTAGTGAATGACGGCATTTTGCCAATAAAACAAAGGCACACTAAGAAATAACGTGATCACTTTTCATGAATACTGTCTTTCAACGCTTGCGTCAGTTATGCAGATGAAAACTTTACACAATTTTTTGACAGTATTCAGTACTTATGTTAGATTTTAGAGGTAAATCCCGTTGAATTTTCGAATAATGTACTCACATTCCTTTGACATACGTAGCCATTACCCTTCCGTGTCTGCAATAAAGAGTCCGTCTGTGAGGACTACGCTAGGTAGTTTGCTGCAGTTAAAAGTCACCAAAGGAAAGATAATATGGTTAGTCCTTTGAAAAATAACATCAGCGTAATTGTCATATGAAAGCGTTCCGAGAAACATAAGAATTTTTACAGCTGTGTATACATTTCCTTCATGCAATTTAAGAATTTAAGTAGCTTGGAAATGTGAATACCGATGCTTCTAACGAGGCCTATTCGTAGCCTCTAGATATCCATGACACTTCTTGTGACAGAACGAGAAATTTGTGGACCGTACGACAAAACTGAGTAAAATTCCAGGCGATTACGTACAAGCAGTATGACAGACTGCCGTATTATTACTATTATATCGGTATATAATACAAGCCAGTAATGCTTGTATTGACTGCACGCTGAAGATGGAAAAGACAAGAAATTTAAATTTGTTTTGTTGCAGTTATGGAGATTATATGTATAAAGAAAAAACTTCAGAATCTCGATTAAGGTTCTAAACATACGCATGTTGAAGCTGGTTTGTTCTCCCAACATCTTGCAAGCAGTTAGTTCAGCATATTGAAAAATTCTCTCTGTTGGTGTGGTCTTAGCATCTCTTATGTCGTCAGGTATATTGAGAGCACAAAATGATACCAACAAATTTGCCAGCATTTCGAGCTTGATTTGGACGCAGGTTAATCTTCATGATGTGTGGCTTATAGGAGTCTGAAGGGAAAGCATTGTGTAGTCTGTTTCACGTTGCGGCTGGTTTTTCTTCAGAGAAAAAGTGTTCCGGTTAAATTTGATAGGAAGGTGGGTGGCCCCGGAGCCACCATCGACGTGATGGCAATAAGGAAAATCTCTTCTGTTTTCAGGTACAAATCCCCTTCATCAAGCCCATAGTAAATTGCTTTTATGACTTTTCAAGGAAAAGGCTGTGTGGTAAAATATTTTGGGAGAACTGAACGGGACTGTCTGACGTAGTTCAGACGTTATTTAGCTTATACTTGTAAATCGCGATGATATCAGGTCTTATAAACAGTCTTTGGAACATTATTAGACACAGGCACGTTGTAATACTTTTAAGTAAGTCCGTGCGAGTGTCTGTGTTAATTGCCTTCTTTACCTGATTGTTTCAAGCGATGGTCCCCTGCGTTGCCATGCCGTGTTAATATGTGTGTGTGGAGCGTGATGTTTCGAAGGGACGTGCTTTCTCCTTCTTCAGGTTGATCTGTATGTAATTCCTGCAGATACTGAAATGACTGGGAGGAGAAGGACGTAACGTCGGTTATGCAGGTAGTTTCGCCAACCCTTAAAAACTTATCTACGTAATCACCCTGAAGATGGAAGCTCACTTTCGTCCGAGCGGCTAAATGAACTTATAACTGTACCAACAGCTCGGAAGACCATATGGGTAACGCACGCAGTGAAGCCAAGTAAACTTGTACCAGGAATCTGGGGATAAATTACAGGGGACGTAAAGAAGAGAAATTACATATTTTTTCCTTATGAGATGAAACAGGAGAGGATTCCACGCAGTTTCCAGCGTTCTGGAACCTAAATTGCAACTGAAGGCTGACCTCTTTGAGTGTCGCAATGCCAGAACCCCTCATCCCGCGCGCCCCCCTAACAGGAACGGCAATTGCTAGCACCTGCTGCCTGGCGCGTTGCAGATGAAGGGGATGGGAATGTTACGTGCTGTGTTTGCGTTAATTATGTGGACTGCAGAGGAAAGCTTGTCTGGCATGTCCAGGCGTCCTGTCTCGAGTCGTCTTACGTCCCCTCCCGGTGTTTCCGGTGATATACGTCCGCCATAAATTTCCTCAAGACGTCGGCAAGCTTGTATCAAGTGCTACATGTTATCTCTCTATATACAAAATGAGTTTACCGTCTTGGTTCAATCGTTGGTAGCTTGGTTTTCATACATTTACCGTAAGAATGCGAGACATGGCGTATTATGTGTTACTGACCCACCAGAGTCGAGGAGTCTGTCGTCACTGGTGTGGTTGTTAATTCGTGTGTTTCCCATAAGACAGCGGAATGAGTACTTCTTAGTATAATTATCATCATTTGTGTGACGTTCACACCTATGTGTGTTTCAATGGTATGTTGCCGCTGACGGGTCCGAATGAAGGTTTTTGGTCAAGTGCGCGCGTGCAGATGAAAAATGTTCATTTAAGGATCTTGCTTTATAGAATAACGAAAATTAATACACTGCAAAAAAATATAATGCATTAAGAGACACTGTAGCAAATGTACCCTGACTGTAGTTATTAACCGACACTGAAGATTGTACAGAAGTTCGTGAAATAAAGGTATGTATGTTGTGTTATTTTAAAAAATATAATGCATTAAGAGACACTGTAGCAAATGTACCCTGACTGTAGTTATTAACCAACACTGAAGATTGTACAGAAGTTCGTGAAATAAAGGTATGTATGCTGTGTTATTTTAAAAACAGCCCGATTAGGAAGCAGGTTTCAGGGCTTGTCCTAATATAAAAATGTTCATCTGTTTTATTGAAGTCCTAACCTGGAACCACGGGAAAAGACAGTCGACGGACTCGCGCATGCGCACAGTAGAACATCATCTGTAACGTCTTCAGCAACAGAGTGGTGTGCTGCGATGTCAACCCGATTTAAATTTCGAATATGGGTAGTGTAAAGGAAGTTGTGTAAAATTAATCGAAACTTTGCATATTATCTAGTAAAGCAGTTTCAAGTAAAGTGTCACGGCATATTACTGGCACAGTTGCTGTAAGCAGTCGTTTAGGAAAGCACACGTTAACATGACATTCCATTTACACTCCAGTTATTACGAATAATGTGTTTTATGTTACCTGCAGTTACCACTCTGTAATTTTCAACGAGTAAACACATTAGTACAACTATATTGAACACTTTTTATGTTTCTGATTATTGGCGTCTTTTGTGTGTGTGTGTGTGTGTGTGTGTGTTATGAACAGGAAACAAAACGAGTTACTCTTTTATGCCCCTAAATATCATACACGAAGCACTAGAGGAGCAATAAAAGTAAGTTCGCTTGTCAGATCATGCTTTTGACATAAACTCCATATTTGCAGCGGCTAATACAAGCCACTTGCTGTTGCGAGTGCGTGTGTGACCATGCACTGGCAAATTTCCTCTGTGTGTATTTGGCGTTTTTGATGTGCTTTATGCTGTGCACAGAAATGGTACAGGCTATGGTAAACACCCGTGTCGTTTGCATCATTTCTATTCACATCAATATATCTTCATGTGCGCACATTTTGATATAAAATCGTATATGCATCTGTATAAACTCCAGCTCTCTGTGCGCCTCTCTACAGTGGTTTTGTATCGGATCCTATTTCAGTGTCACAAATTCTCTCTGCGTTTGTAGTCAAAGAACCCTGATTTCAGCTGGCGCAGTGTTGTCATGTTGTAAAGGTGACGGGTTATTTGTTCAAGACAGGTGATGAAATCAATATTTGGATTCATATTTCGATATGTTTTTCAGGGACAGTGCGGATTGTGTATGAAAGGATTAATACAGTATCAGTTCTTTTGTGCACTTTACGAAGGGTTTGTGCTTTGTGTATCAGATAGTTGGGAAGATATTTAGCGCAGCTGTTTTGTAAAACAAACACTTTTACATACAGAAAAAGAAATTATATAAACGCTTAAAAAGTGGACATGTTTTCGACTTCATTTGATATATTACTGAATAACGATCGCCTGGTATAAACCATGAACGGTCGGAGAGCCTGTCGTTTTAAATTTTTCAATGATTTTAGTTCAGTCAGAGTCCTTGATCTATTTCAACAATAGTTTCTTCCGAATACCTTGGTCCTTTCTTGGCTTTTAGTATTAATGTTATATAAATGACGCCTGTTTTTCCCATCCATTTCGACAACTTCGGAATTCAACCTTTCAATCTGTTCCCTGAATCCCTCGTTATAACTTTCACGTCCAAATAACTTTGCAGTGTCGGTTGCGGAATCCTGTAAATGCAACTACATTTGTTAAAACCCTTGGCCTTTCCGTGAATGCCTTCAAAGTTTTCTCCATATATGCTTGTGTCTAGTCACCATATTGTAGTTGGGTCAACCGGTGGAAATTATATTGGTTTACAGTGTGTTTACGAATGCTATCGCACAAACTCAGAACGCAAAAATTACGGTTAAAACCCTGCTCTTGACAGCAATATTAGGTCCCAAACACATTGTTTTTGTCGAGAGTAATTATTAATATTTGAAAGTGTACTTATTTACATTTACATACACATTGCTGTTATATCATGAAATATATGCATTTAACTAAAAGAATAAGTAATGTATTTATCGAGGAAGGTAGATAATGAAAAAGTCTTGCCTGATTTTGTCGCTTACACGTTATTCGCGACAATAGCTACACATTAGGACACTGGTCCGTAAGTGCTGCTTATTTGAAACGATAATGATTGTCCAATAAATTCCAGAGATGACAGTTCAGATTATTTTATTTTGCTATTCATTGTGAAGAAAGCGAGATTTAGGAACCTGTGCGATATAGGCAACTCTGCCGTATATAAGGATTTGCTTACACATAATATATATACACGCACATAATATATATATATATATATATATATATACGCATTTTAAAGGATTTCTGAAAATATTCGCACACGAAATAAATTCAGGGATTAAGAGGAAGGCGGGAATTCACACCTGACGTTGTGTATTTTAGTTATTTTGTGATTACGTTTGACCTTTTCTATATCATCGGTGGGAGAGATAGGAATCCTTTACAGAACACCACTAACGAAGTTTAAGAAAGGCCGAAGGGATTCGGGAGAAAATATTGATGTAACATCTAGGACTTGGCTTAAAAGAAATCTTCAAAAAATAATATGACAAGATTTTCGAACTTTTTTTATACCAGATAATCACAAATTCATGAAAATATCAAACAACATTAAATTTATGCCCGCTTATATTTACATAGTTTTGTCTGCATGAAGAAGTATTTGATTTTAGAAAACAACCACATTAAATATTTTGCCAACTTGTGATACACAACGCGCAAGTCCTTAGTTATGTCCATATTTATATTATATATATCCTTTAATGTCCGTACATACGTTCATCGAGAAACGTATCGAAGTGTGAATCCAAATATTGATTCCATTTCCTTTCGTGAACAGACAGTTTAGCCGATTATTCAAACTAAATTCATCCTCCAAACATTTTGACAAATTTAGTGGAACAGTGTCTGTGTCGAAGAGACGAATTAGATATTTTATCGAGAAATCTCGTGACTTTTATGGAATTCGACATATTTTTCACAAAATCCTCTATCTAACTCTAAGTAATTTGAATACAGTCTATACTTTAACAGCTTATTCAAGCTTAATCTTATTATTAACCTATTCAGTCCTGTGCGCCCAAATATCCGAAATGGCCTCCTACCGTCACGTTATACCCGCTAGTATTTTATAGATCTATGTGTTTCTCATCTGTTTTTAATAATATCTCTGGAAGAGTAGAAGTGAAGACGCTGTGTATTGTAAAATTTGATTTACACTGTTACTTCCTCTTTCTTACGTCCAAGTGTTAATTTCTGCATTTGAATAGTGCAGCACACTACATTTATACCCTATCCGCTGTCTGAAGGCACAATTTCTTGTCCACATAAAAAAGAGATAAAACTGTAGTCTTGAGTAAATGTAGGGGCGCGAGGAGAATTTACGTCGAACTAAATAGTGGAAAGCGTTTCCCGAAATTAATCTATTCTTATTTTGCTATTCGGGCAGAGTGGCCGCCCCTTCTACGCCACGTAACGTATTCTGCCACTCTGCTGGGTTCGAAGCTCCACTTTAGGAATGGATGTAGGCGCCATTTACGTGTTTGTTGTGGCTTGAGCAGGAAGAGGCCTTACGGCGGCTGATCCCTTCCCCAAGGAGCCTTGGCAGATTTTTACAAGAAGATTCAGGAACACAGGTTAAGGGATTCGCTGGGCTGCGTTAGCCAGTAGCACTTTACAGATAGCTAAATAGACCGCAAGAACGCCACATCGATATAAACAGAGGTAGTTGAACTTCTTCGGCATTATAAGTTGTTTTTGATTGAAACTTATTGTTTTCTGGGATGTGATTTATTATATTCTGTCGGATAAGTGTCGACGTTTCGGAAAAACTTTCTGTCTTGTTTATCGGGTCGCAGTTGGAGGCAGCAGGCTCATCTAAAACGTCAGTCCCTGTCTAATAAGTAAGTGTAAGAGGGCATGCCTTGAGGACGCAGAGTCTGATATATTTTTCTTATTTGTTACTTCCGTTCAGAGGTTACTTTAGGCAAAATTGTTAAGAAACGTGTAAGTAGAAGAGCAACCTACCGGATAGATCAGTTTAGGTGATGACACTGACCATCACTGTGCCTATCTAATGTATCTGCAAACTGCTTTATAGTGTCTGAACATAAGTGCAAATTTAATATCTGTAGGTAAGGACGGATCCCAATTTGAGGAGCATAGAGAGAGCACCTCACGGTCAATATGAAATACAACTGCGCACCCCACTTGACTGTACGCAATAGTCACGTAGTTTGGGGAAACATTACATTTAATACAGATGCAGCTGTTGGCCACAGGGACCCTGTTGCTGAGTCTGGTGCAATTTACAGCACGGAGCCACAATGATGTAATAACACTGGGTCCATTCTTAGGACGTGGTCATACGCAGAAGAGTTTACACACATGGGGGCTGTTTGCGGTTTCATTCTGTGTGCAGGCACCTGACCCCCACACTAGTGGTGGAGACACAATGGAAACACGCGAAATGCTTGGCAAACGGATTGCTTACCACTGAACCGCCGAAAATATGTGGACTACACTGAAAGATGCGGACACATGTGTGGATTAAATTAAATAGATTTGTGCAGCGCGTTCATACCACTAGGCGACAAAAGAGTGCCGATTTTGTGAACAGTGATGATATTAAATACTGTTGATTATTTGAGGTTCAACAAAACAAGCTTGCATTCAAATTTCGGTACCAGCTTTCATGGGCTCTGTGTGGTGAAATTATTTCTTGCATATCTTGTGTGTACTGAAGTTGTTCCTGTTCCTGCAACTCTGTTGTGTTTGTCATTTACGCATGTGTCTAGGCTGCCTGTTCCGTTAACATGTACTGCCACTTCGTGTTAGGTTTGGGGTATATGCGAGTGTTAGGGTTGTGTTCTTTCAAGAGACAAATAATGCTGCCTTATACTACTACAACAACAACTACTACTACCACCACCATCACCACCACCACCACCACCACTACTACTACTACTACTACTACTACTACTACTACTACTACTACTACTACTACTACTACTACTACTACTACTACTACTACTACTACTACTACCACCAGTACTACTACTACCACCAATACTACTACCACCACCACCAGTACTACTACTACTACTACTACCACCACCACCAATACTACTACTACTACTACCACCACCAGTACTACTACCACCACCACCAGTACTACTACTACTACTACTACCACCAATACTACTACTACTACCAGTACTACTACTACTACTACTACCACCACCACCACCACCAATAATAATAATAATTCAACCGACCTGACATAACTCTCACGAACAAGAAAACAAAAAATACCTTCCTAATAGACATAGCTATTCCAAATACACAAATCTCGCCAAAACAATAACAGAAAAACGAAAGAAATACCAAGAACTGGCGAACGAAATACGTGTTATGTGGAAGCAGGATGCAGTACAAGTGGTCCCGATAGTAATTTCAGCTACGGGAATAATTCCAAAGTCACTGTCACAGAAGTTTAAGGAGACTTAACCTGCACCCAAACACATATATACAAATGCAAAAAGCGGTAATTCTTGGCACATGTTCAATTGTAAGAAATTTCCTGAATTACACATAAGATCACTGAGCCTAATCCTGTTGATGATACATCCCAGGATAGGTGAATATTTCCCAGCTAAAGCTGAGAAGTGAGAAATTCGGATAATAATAGTAATAATAATAATAATAATAGAACTTAAATTATTAAAGTATCAGAACTTGTTATATTTATCGTGTGTGTTCAAATAGACGTTTTTAAATTTTCAGAAACATTTTATCTTCGTAAGGATGTTTATTTTTATGGCATATCTTGTACAAGATGAAACAAAAACCACGCACAGATTTCCATAGTATGAGTACATGTTAAAAAATCAGGCGACAATACACAATATGTGACCTGACAAAGTTTGCGTTTAGACGTACATGTCGCCGTGAAATCGGGTAACACTTCTAAGCAGTATTATGCACACGACGACAAAGTTTGCTGGGTTTCGACTCTTTCAGTACCTTATGCACGACGCATGAAGTGCAACACTTAGGACATGTGTGGATGCAGGTCGCTCACTGACTGTCCGGACACAAACCGACTAAGGTGTCATAATTGCAGCTGTGGAGCGAGAGCCGTAGCAAAGCTCGTTCAAGAATAGTAGTTAAAGATCTCACTTTTATCCATTAATGAGACGGAAGTAAAGAAGCAGATGTGTTTATAAGGCTAGCATTATGAAAAATCGGTTTCTTCTGTCGTAAAGCTGCATAGTTAAGATGACTTGCATAGGCTGCTAGTAGAGGCTATCTGCATGTTCTGCGGCGTTGTCCACAACTAGGGGCCTGGGGAGGTATTGGATAATGAGGAGCTTTGTAACTTACACTTCTTACGAGATGTTGTTCCGACAAAAGATCATGTAGAATGAGATAAATTTAATGTGTTCCATGTCCATGCACTATATTATACAAAAAACATTAATCACCAACAAATGCACAAAAAGTTTTTTCATCAATTGTAACACACTCCTGCTGGGTCGAAACATGTAGGAGTGTCGAAACATGTAGGAGTGAGGGTCGAAACATGTAGGAGTGTCGAAACATATAGGAGTGGGGGTCGAAACATGTAGGAGTGTGTTACAATTGATGAAAAAACTCTTTGTGCATTTGTTGGTGATTAATGTTTTTTTTTAGAATGAGATAGTCGGGACATTTTTCACGTATGGAGGAGAAGAGAAAATCATATAGGGATCTGGTGAGGAAACACGACGGAAAGAGACAATTTAGAAGACTTGGACCTAGATGGGAGGACAATATTAAGTTAGATCTTGAATAAATAGGATAAGAAGGCGTGGACTTGACTGATCTATTTCAGGGTAGGAAAAAGTGGTGTACTGCTGCGATCCCGGTAATGAACTTTCGTGCAGCTGAGGAACTCTTCCTCCGCAAGAAGAATTGTGCTGCATGGAGACAGGTCTGTTCGTCAGTAAAGCAATATGACTGATGTGATGTACAGGACTAGTAAACCGATGGATCAGATCAAATTAACTGATTGATAGTGACATGACGTAATAATGTTACCAATTACATTTTAAATATACTGCCAAGTTAAATAACCATATCACATATTACCAGTGGAACATGTCATAATATTTGAAGGCTTGTCTGTGAGGTATTTGGGATCTAGTGACGACGAATAGTAATTTTCACGGTTCTGACATTAATTTTGTTCGGTTCAAACAACTCTCAAATGTCAACAACAAAGGGGTTTTGTACACTCCTCCCGTCCTCTACTCAGACCCTTGCTGTACCAAATTTAATTACGCTCGTATCGGTTTCACAGAGCTGGGCAGTAGAGAGAAATATCCATCATACGCTAGATTTGTCTGGTCATTGTATTCAGCCACAATAAAAGGGCGCTTTATAAGTCTGTTCTTTAGTTCAAGAATAAAATACCTTCTCTCTCAGAGTGCATTGTGTAATGGCCGTATCGTTACTGAACGGTTATTTGACTCTTGTCAGTAGTGCTAACTACACAAACGCTGGTCTAAAACGTCGCCTTTGGCAGGTTAGCACTTTTGATTCATATTTAAAGGTCCTGGATTCAAATCTCAACCCAGTCCTTCTTGGTACATATTGAGGATGGCGCCCAGTAAGAGGCTGATTATGTCTTCTGTTCTGACGTTTTAATTATTCGCTCATAAATGTGTTTGCCTTTAGGATTTATATAACTTGTGCAGCTGAAAATTCGTTAAATGGGAGGAATACTGTGAACCAAACATATAAACTCTGTCACGTAGTCTGTCTCACGGCAGATCCATAGCCTCTTCCAAAGCGAGTTATCCACAGGATGCGATATAGTGCTTCGTCTTCCAATCTCTATTATATTCTCGTTTCCTTAAAGTTACCCAGTAGCTGCTTACGTCTTCTTCCTCTTCTTCCCGTCTCTCCTACTCTATATTGTATCTTTTCTTCAATGCCGTATTAAGTAGGATGCATTTCTTACGCAAGACATGATGAATCTAATTAACCTTTCTTTATTTTGTTGTGTGTAGGATGTTCCTTTCCTTCTTGACGTTACGTAGGTAATACCTCTTCATTTCACAGCATCGGTTCCACTGATCTTCTACTTTCTTCTCCAGCACCACATTTCGAGCCTTTCGAGGCATGTCTGATCTGCTTTCCGAAAGATCAAAATGCCATCACCATACAAAACTATAGTTCAAATGTAGCACTTAACTACTCTCTTCTTTAAATTTAAGTCTATTTTACTGGCCAGAAGCTTTTTTTTTGTTGAAAGCTGTTTTTGAAATGACAATCCTGGATTTAATTTCACGTGTACTGTTTGCGTGTAATAATAGATATTAAATTGCAGTGTCAATAGAATTACCTCAAACATCATGTGCTCGCCTGTTACAGTCTCGCGAGCTTCGTATGCTGGTCGGCATTTAGATACCTCCCTTGAAACTGAACGCATATGCACTTCGTATTATGAGCCATCCTTCCACCAGAATGAAAGGCATAGTATGAGGCAATTACACAAAAATCTCCGTAAGTTGTTTGGTTTTTAAGCTGCAAAATTACGGTATGCTCTGCAGGTTAAAGGGGATGTTTAGCTTCGTCGTAGATGTTAGTATTATTAACTGTGTTGAAGTACAACGTATGATGAAAAGGTATTAGTGGCGTAAGCGCAGTCATGTTTCCAGGTGCCTTTAAACAATGTACCTCATAAGCGTTTCGACAGCTGTGTCTGCGTCATCTACGAAAATACGGAACACCTGCAGCAAGGTGTAAAATAGTGTTATCATTGAAGACGACGCAGTTGTGAGTGTTGAAACGTAGTGTGTTATGGGGTGTACATGATTGTACGTACATATTTATAAGCCGCACGGTACATACGGAATAAAACTGTACTGATCTTGAAAATGTCGTCGCTGAATTTCATTGCAATTACTGAAAAATTTTAGGCTGTACATCGGTCAGGTGATATCTGAAATAATTACAGTCGGGACCGGTTATAACGACATGGTTTATGCGACACCTCGCATGTAGCGTCACGTATTATGTCCTTGACCTCAGTCTTCCGGCGCGATGTTAATGAGATCTGCTCACTTCTGGGATATTATGCGGCGTCATGTGATGTTTGTTTACCGACGTTTCGGGACGTTTATGTCCCATCTTCAAGGGACTCTTGATCCTTGAAGATAGGACAGATATATTGTCCCGAAACGTCGGTAAAATTACCACACGACGCCGCATAATATCCCAGAAGTGCACAGATCCCAAGCATTATGTCGTATCAGTTAATTCCTAACAATACCATACTGCTCTCTTAGAACGACACTCGTCTATAACAACTCACATTACGCAGTCCCTTTCATGACGTTGTAATCGAGTTTTGCCGTGTCTGTAATATGTGATTACAACAGGATAACGCAGCGATAACTTGCTTAACTTTTCGATGTACGAGAGTTGCAGTGCTACCTTCCCTAAGCATGCGGCCGTTTATTAAGTATTGGAGTGGAAACAAAGCGCTACGGTTTTACGTCTGTATGCTGTTTGGGAGATACGTCACACATAAAAATGAGAACGCATTATAAATGTGTTTCATTATGGAGGAAAAATAAAATTCTAAATATTATTGCAGGCAAGCAGAAAGAGATTTCATCAAAATATTTCTTTAAGAGTCTTTGCTTGAAAGAAGTTTCAATGAATTAAAGCCGTGAGCTGCACTTCAAATTAAGCGGGCGATATAATTAGACACCAGTCAAAACAAAAAACACAGTCCTGAAGTTCGCCTGATTGCGATTTACCCGCTGCAGTCATTTCCGTTAAAAAGAGCGCGTGGAGCAAAAGTGATTTGATGATGTTTTGTGGAGTGGGCAGTGCACAGGAAATTGCTTCCTTTGGTAGCAGCAGCAGGCGTTGGTGCCACATAAAAGACGTCACGATGCTTTTGTCTCAGAACTGGCTGACAAAACGTGATTACTGTTGTTACGAAATTAAGGATGATCATGTGACAGTTTTCTCAGTACTCGACGAAATTCACTTTACTGCCGACGTTAATACAAAAATCTAATACAGTAATTAATTTCTTTCGAATGTATAGCAGCTTTATGTGAGTCACACTTAAACTTTTAAAATCTTGTACTCAGTGTAGAGTAAGCATACGTAAGTTAAAAGTATGTAACTTAATTATAAGCACAGTCAAACACGGTTATAACGACATTGATTTATGAGACAGCTCGTCTATAGCGTCAGAGATTCTGTGGTACGAATTAATTCCTCACTGTTAACCATAACATTTTACGCCTCGGTTGTAACATCACTCTTTTATAACGACACAAAATATTCAGCCCCCCTCATGACGTTATAACCGAGTTGGACTCTTATTTATTGAAACTACTACCTTACCGGTGCGCGATTGTGACGGTAGTATAGATGTCGGTCCTTGTGCTGGTGACGATGGTGATGTTAGTGTTTGGAGCACACATTTTTTTAAAAGACACTTGATACACATTTGAGGCTGTCGGTATCCTCCAGTGAGAGAGGGATTAGATTGTTTGCACGGCAAATTTCCCCATTCCTGGGGTTATTTTCGAGATAACCACTCTTGCTTGCAAATTAACCCGGAAGTGCGAGCTTTCGTTCCCTCACCTGTCTACGTCTCTTACTAGATTTCGTCCATATCTTAAACCTGTCGGTCAGTGAAAAGTGCGGTCGTGCACAGATATATGGGTCCCTGTCACGTTGTACTGTAACTGCAGGAACTTACACAGCTTTATGGCCTCTCAGTGCGTACAAAAAGCTATCAAAGAGTACTGTATGACCACAAAACCCATAGTTACGCAAAATACTGTGGCTGTGCCGTACATTTCAGTCTCAGTACACCTGTTTATAGTCATGATACCTCGTGTACTCCTGTGCAGTTAAAAGAACTAAGGTTATTCACAGTTTCTCAGTTCCCTTAACGTTGTGTGGTAAATGTAAGTGCCTAAACACAACAGCCTCTCCACATCTACAGAAAGCTACAAAATGTTTCCGTGAGATCAGAAAATAAGCAGCTGTGCACGTTATGTCCCTTCCCTCTCAGAGTTTGTTGTGTGAGCAGGAATCTAAACATCTTTAAAGCCTCTATGTAAAATTTTGGAGTAAAATCAAGAAAAAAATTAGCCGACGGCAGCTATGCTTTTCGAAAGCACATCTCATTTACTTGCCAACGACTGTGCATCGATACAGTTGTACACGTGTTTCAAACAGTGCTTGAGAATATAGCGACAATGCTTAGGGTAGAATGCTACCCACAGTTTTAGGAACCATGAGTTACACGGTTCTCTGTTATTTCGTGAAATAAAAACTTTGAAACACATCCTTACCAGTTTATTTTACGTCGTGTGACGTGGCCATACCTAGCATAGCAAACACAAAAGTATACAATCATGTGTTACTAAATAAGAATACTGAATCACTGTTAGCAAGTCACGTCTGTATGGTTAGTGTGTACCACTTAGCAGCCCACTATGCTATCCCATGTTTGCAGTTCGTACTGTACAGTTGTATTTAACGTTTTATGCCGTTATATATATCATCTGCAGTTCACACACAGTGGTGGTTTTAAAACATGGTGTTTCATTCATAGCGAATAAGTAAAATTTTGTGTATTTGAGGCAGAAATGATAGGGAGAGTAAGTGAGGCTTAAGGAAGCGGAAATAGCGGGGCACTAGAGAGGATTTCACTGTAATGATGAAGTTGATGAAGAAAGATGAAATGGATGGCACAAGGAACACGAACTGCGGAACGGAAAAACAAATATGAAAATTTTTTAGAGAAATTAGGAAGGTAAAGGATGATTTCGGAGATTTAGTTGTGGTTGGGAATGTAATGGTGAAATGGGTCTGTAATTAGTGCGGCGTGAAAGGTGTAAACTGAATGAAACTAGATCAACAAAGGTTGCAAGCCCCAACATTTTTGTATAGTAGTAAAACCCCGGCTTCCGTATAACAAGGAATATCTTGACTGGCTAATTTGCTAGGGAAGATAATTACTGTAACTCCTAGTGTGTAATTAGTGTCTTTATAAATAATTACTAAATAAACTGTGAAATAACCTACGTTTTTAAAAATCTGTTGCGTAATGTTGAAGTCCCGTTTGCCAGAGCGAAGTATGTGCTTTCTTAATCCTGAACTGATCTCAAACAAATACCGGCTTTGTATTTCTCATTTCGTGCTTTGTCGAAAGCCAGTTCACAACACTAGACCAACAAAATGCAGAGTACTCTTCTTTAGGTGTCCATATTAAGAATGTAGGAAATGTTCAATGTAATACTGTAACATAAATATCTAAGGAACAGTATTGTACATTTTGTTGGTTCAGTGTTTTGAAAATCTGGGCTTCTTTTTCTGTTGTATGCATGTGCAGGCGACATATAAACTCCCTTACTCACAAGCACACGCCATTTGAGATTTAGACGATGTAATTACATTCATGATTCAGGTATTCTAATTGAAAAGGGAGAGCTGGTTATTTAGAGTAGAAGGAAATGATTACTGAAACAATTACACTGATTTTGACTGAAGCACAGGCTCTCTATGCAAAGAGTACGCAATAATTACAAGCCCTAATTAAAAACGGTCCAACTTTTCGAACACTGCCACTGAAAGACGGGTATGCAAAATCAGTCAGCTATTAAATTTTAATTCCGTTAATTACATGCGGAAATAAAGTGGAAGAGTTCCGATTACACTCATCGTTTAATTTAATCTACTCAGATGGTCTGTTTAGTGATTATGGTACTGAACACTACGGTTATACTTTGTCGTAATGTAGGCTACACGTGTCCACAGTAGAATCGATTACAGCTGCTCACTTATGAACCTTTAGATGAAATCAGTGTGGAATTTTTGTAATTAGAAAGTCTTTCCCCTATTCCGTTGAAATAATTAAGGTAATTCTTCTATTAAAATGTTTGCCTAGTACTTTACTGCAACCTGCGTGACGGTCTGATAGTGGTGTTGTTTGCTGTTTGCAGTTTAAGCTTACTTTACGACACGTTTTATAGTAACTTTCATCTTAGAACAGGCGTTGAAGGCCCAGAGGTGGAGTAAAGGTTTAGCTCTACTCTTTCTTTAACCTCGGTGCTAGATTCTGGTCGGTGGTCAACACCACTGCCTGCCAATTTACACCCGGGAAAGAGACCCCGTTCCTATTGTTCACGAAGCTGGGTGGACCCCGCCACAGGTCTGGACGGGTGCGGAAAATCTCGCCGCCATATGGATTCTATCCCAGCACCGTCCAGCCCGTAGCAAGTCGTTGTACTGACTACGCTGTGCCGGCTCATGATGTTGGTGTAGCGGGTAGGATATTGTCGGTAGCAGCAAAGAATGGAAAATTATCAACATTGGAAGGAATTTTGAAGGGAGCGGTTGTAGCCTGAAGAATGTACTTTTGAAGAAGGTGTCCCGAGAAACTGAAGCAATCCGCAAAACGTGTGTCCGGATAGAGTGTTTCGGTCGCAGTTCGAAACGGAAACCTCCGTATTTCAAGTCTTTGCCTGCGCAGTTACACCATCTTGCTTGCCGATACTTACGTATATCCGAAATGACAGGGTGTTTCTTTGTCGATAATTCTCAGGTTGGATTTCTGTCTGGGGGCCCGCTGTTCATGCTTAGGGTTGTCACGATATGCTGGATTTACACAGACGAAGGAAAGAACATGGTGTGTGTAAGAACAAGGTTCCAATTAAAATATTTGAAGATGAAGGAAAGTGAAATAATATGTAAAAAGCGAGCTTTTATATTTTGATAGCGGCGTCGCTTGATATTTGAGACTTCTGGAATGTTACGCAAATCAGCGTGACCCTAGAGATGAAGGCAGTGCGATACTTTGACGTGTAACATTCCAGAACATTTGAATCTACAATATGGAGGAACTTATATAATGAACAGCTTCACAATTTTATGTCTTCACCAGGCACTATGAGGGCGATGAAAGTAAAGAAATACCGTGGTTGGAGCACCTGACTCACAAGGAAGACACGACAAATATATGCAAAGTATTAGTTGTAATTTAATGTGTTCCATGTCCGTGCACTATATTATACAAAAACACTGATCACCAACAAATGCACAAAGAGAGTTTCATCATCAATCGTAACACATTCTTACATGTTTCGACCCTGCTGGGTCATCTTCAGGGAGAACTTTTTCGTTATCGTTACGCTAAGGTTGCCTTTTGTAGTTGAGTGAGAATGTGCTGTTGACTGTGTACTGCGTTGTTTTTGCAGGCGTGAACTCTCTGCGGTCCGGGCCTGCACTGCAGGCTGGGACCGCAGAGAGTTCACGCCTACAGTACACGGTCAACAGCACGTTCTCACTCAACTACAAAATGCAACCTTAGTGTAACGATAACAAAAAAGTTCTCCCTGAATATGACCCAGCAGGGTCGAAACATGTAGGAGTGTGTTACGATTGATGATAAAACTCTCTTTGTGCATTTGTTGGTGATTAGTGTTTTTGTATTAGTTGTAATATTTGGAGGAGGAAAGGCCAATTTGAAGATCTTGACAGAAGTGAAACCATCTATTAAAATGGGTCTCATATGATTCAAGATCCCATGGCTCAGGAAAGGGTCCTGTGCCGGGCTGTTGTCAAAAAGGAAATGAAGTCTACGGATTTAACTAAAGGCGAGTCACTTGTCTATAGTCTGAGAAACTTTTGTTTCCTCTGGAAATATGTGCTCCAAAAATTACCTTTAGAACTTATTTGTAGTGAAACGGTATTGTGAGAAGCATTGACTGTAGTGCAAAAGGGAAATACCCGCTATGTCGCGACTGAATCTTCTGTATCCGCTATGAACTACAGACAAGCAGCAGCTGCAAGCAACGCCCCAGAAATTCCACACTACTAGTTCAGTGTTTATTTCCTCTTTTGCAATTACACTGAAATGCGTCAAAGCTTCATTTATTGAACTACGTATCCTCTTTAAAATCTCGCAAGGCCTTCATGATGCAATTGCTTGGGGGAATAAATTAAAAAGAAACATGGTTTGTATAATAAACAGAGTCCTTCGTAGTGACTGTGATGTTATCATTTCCACTTATCAACATTTCATCGTATGACGACTGGTCGATAAACAATTATATCGCCAAACATCCGTGACGTGACAGTTGAAAGGCGCTAGAATGCCTCATTCGTGCCTTTAGAAGTGACGCTAGTTTACATGGCGCCTGTAGATAGGTAGTTTCAATTTATTTTTATGCACACACGCGCGCGCTTGTTGCTATGACCAACAGCATGTGCGCCATAGGTAACCCCACTCTCTGTGTTCATCATCAATATAGTAAGTTCTCTGTATCTCCATTAATGTGCGAACATTTTACAAATGAACACAGACAATTACAAACCTTGCCATTATAACTTCATTGCTCCTTAGGCTATGGGCTGGACGTCCGACGAATCGTGGTTCGATTTCGAATTGGGACAAAATATTTCGCTTCTCTCCAAAGCGTCTGTGTTGGCTCTGGGATCCAGCCAGTCCCCTATTAAGTGGGTATCTGGGACCCTTGCTTCGGATTGTAAAGCAGATCACTCACGTCCGAATGGTGACGAGGATAAGAATGAGTGGAGCTCTACCTCCATTCCCCATATTTTTATGGCATGCGCAAGGACTTTATCTAGCCTGTAAGATAATCCGGCAACTTAATGTAACTTACTACGAACGTTGCGATGGCGAATTGTTAAGTATGAATGTAAAGGTAAAATTCTTCGTAACGCGCTATGTAGGAAAGAGAGTGAGCTGAGGTATAGCTCCATTCATTCGTAACCACGACCCTACATGCTTGTCGGTGGTCAAGGCCAGGCTGAGTCCGCATTGTACAGCGGGCTGAGTGGACCCCAGGACCACTCTAGACGGTAGAGGAGGAGAGAAAGTTTCGTGCCCCACCGGTGTTGGAACTTCGAACCGTCAGGCCTAGAGCTAGTCGGTATTCCGACTACGCTATGTTGGCGCCGTTGCGTATCAAGGAGATGTGTTTTAACATGATCTGATGTAGAGTGTGAAAGAAATTTGATATTTATTGTGGAACGCAGTAGGTCTGTGTGCTTGTGCAGGCTTGGTTTGTGCTCCCCGATTCGACTTTTGAATTAGAAGACCGATTTTCTCCGAACTAATTACAAACATTATGCCACTAGATGACATTTAAGCATTGGGCTTTATAATTACCGTCAATCAATAACGACCGGGCGCACTCGCATGCTTGTAAGACTGGAACGATACTAACGCCACGCACTTTAGGGTCTTGAAATGTTGCATAATGACCTGAAACCACTGCTACGGCAATAGTTTTGTACAGTGTGAAACAACAAGACAGGAACATTGAGGAATATGTCTGTAGCTTTCTCTTTCATTATGAAAATTTATGATAAATCGCAGTTGGGGTTTCAAAACGCAGTGTTGAAATAAATTGTAAACCTAACACTAAGCACGCCATATTGTATGTAAAGCTGTTACACACTAAGCACGCCATGCTGTGTGTAAAGCTGTAACAACAAAGGTGGCGATGTTGCGAATCTTTGTTATTATTTTGCAAAAAAAGATATACGTGTATGTGTACTATAATGTAGACTACTTAAAAACACACCCTAAGAAAAAATTTTAAAACGGGTAATACTATTAATAAATAAATACGCAAAGACGAGAAACTATGCTGTCGGAAATTTCTGCTCGGAACAATGTAGACTGTTGTTGTTTATTTCCACCACTCGTAATTAGCTTCTTTGCAAAGTGACAGACGGAGTCAGACGGTGGTTAGGGTCTTTGGGGGGACTAAAGAGGGGGAAGTAACCACAGTGACAGTTTACAGGTTTCCGTACAAATTAAAAGTCTGCTGGCTGCGTAACTAAGAGCAACAGAATAAAATTGTTTCGTAACATGAATAAATTTGTGCTTTGAAACTAACAATATATATATATATTCGTCATTCAACAAAAACAGGTAAACATCAGTATTCGACCTTACAAGCAAATATATTAACCTATTTTGCTGATAAAATATAATTATGTACAATATGTGGGACACTATTTTGACGCTACATGGAAATAATGGCACTTTGATTTCTACATTTTCAACTTTCATTGATCAGAAATAACCTTGAAAGTTTCAGAATGTGCTAGAAAAGGGTGGAGAAGAGCAATTGGGCCAATCGTATGAAAAATAAAGACATAGTACCTTAGTCAAGGAAGAAATAAACATCTTACATACAGTAAAATGAGGGAAGGCTAACTGGATTAGCCATATCTTGCGCAGGAACTGCCTTCTGAAACACATCATTGAGCGAAAGGTAGAAGGAAATATGTACGGGACCAGGAGACGAGGAAGAAGACGTAAGCAGCTACTGGATGATCGTAGGAGGCTGCATTGCACTATCTGGAGAAGTCGCTTTGGAAGAGGCTGTGGCTCTGTCACAAGACTGACTGCGTAATTAAGGACTGAGTGTGAAGGTCTACATAGCATGGACGCAAAATTGGTACAAACAACTAGCCATAGTTAAACATCTGTGACGTTAGGTCACGCGTACCTAGTTATTGACTTTTACAATTCTGTGGAATTTTTCCCCCGCATATTTTATGAGTGGTATGGATTTCTTCCACTAACCTTAATTGTTATTATTTAGATACTGTCGAGAAGATGCATGTTAGGTATGAAACCATCAATAAAGTCTAAGCTGAGTGTTTTCTGGTACGTATCGTCGTGTCGTTCGGCAGAAATTTACCAAAGTCTCTATGGAACCTGCTACCTTCATGTTCATGGTCAGAGATGGAAGGGGCACATTCCTCCAGATTTTCGGTAAATATTCTTGACTGCATGGCATGACATACCAGAACAGTAATCTTTATGGCCTCAAGTATGAGAACCTCAAAACTCGCGTAAGAATAAACTTTTCTATAAATTGTCGGTTTGTACCCACAATTTTAACACGCAGACTGGCAAACGGTAGTGCCTTTTCTCAGTGTTTCAGAGTCCCACTCGGTTTTTGTACATCGTATGCCGTAAGGTTGGAAACAGTTCTGACCGACCGTCTTGGTGATTTGACTTCTGCGAAAGTACGTGGCACATTACGCTCTTCAAAATGTAGCCTAAAGATAATTTTAGAAGGAGTAAATATACACGTATGTCCAATTCCGGTGGCCGTGCGGTCTAAGACCTAGGTGTGCATCCTTCTGTTTGCTAGGATCGCGGGTTCGAATCCCATTGAGGACATGGATATTCGTCTGTTGTGTTTGTTATGTAGGTATCGGCCTCTGCGACGGGCTGATCACTCATTCAGAGCAGTGCTATCGTGTGTGTGTGTGTGTGTGTGTGTGTGTGTGTGTGTGTGATCTAGAAACCTCAACAGTGAGGCGGCCTAGGCCCAAGGTGGGCTGTTGCGCGACAGAAATATATATACACATACATACACATACATACTCATACACATATATATTTTTTTTACTGATGTCAGGTATACGATAAATGCACTTTGATCGATACATTTAATGAAAAATATTTTGTTCATCTATAAAATATTTTAGGACTAAATCCTCCTTTTCGTATTTAACGTCTTAACGTGTCAAATATCCTAGCCCTCTAAAGTTTTACGTTTTGAAAACCTTGAAAAAAACTATGTGTTAGACACATGTTAGGCGCACTGTAATGTGCATTAAAGCAGACTGTGTTTTGTTGGGTGGTATGGTTTGTGTACTAATTAAGTTGAGTGTTGTTTACGTTATTCTTACAGACCTGTGAACATTCACGTTCAGAGGTGTTACCATTGCAGCGTGAACTTGGATTCCGTTCCTTCGTTCCTGAAAATGGGAACATGAGTGTAAACCCATCAAAATATTCGGTTTGAAAATCCATGAAACTACAAGCAGATTTACCATTTTGTAACATG
Source organism: Coptotermes formosanus (assembly GCA_013340265.1). Lineage (NCBI taxonomy): Eukaryota > Metazoa > Arthropoda > Insecta > Blattodea > Rhinotermitidae > Coptotermes > Coptotermes formosanus. Next base: position 3,045,940 of record BLKM01008651.1, on the reverse strand, counting down.
GTTCACTAGGGAGTGTACTGTTTAGTGTTTGTCGTGAATAATCGAATAAGACTGATGAAACAGTATCGATTAACCAGTAAAATTCCTTTTTAATGTAGGCATCTATTCGACGAAGAAAGTGTCAGTCCCGCATTTGAGTGTTTCTTTTGTTCAAAGTCAACATTTTCTTATATTTACCCTCCTCTTGTATTCTGTCATCGTTCTCCCTACCTTGCAAGCAGAGTTTCCTGTACGTTTATTTTCATTACATTTCGATCGTGTACTCAAGTAAACGCTGTCCTAATGACAACGCCTGTGTAACAACGTGCTTAGCTGTGCAGCAAATATGCGCCTATCCGATGAGTGGCGTTCTGTAAAAGCTGTATGTCTTCTTGCGACAGGAACTAACTCCACGGGGCAGAGTTATTCAGAAGCTAGTTGTCCCCAGGCTTCTCACTCATATACACTCGTAAACACATATGCATACCTCCTCCAAGTTTCTAACAAAATTCTCTGCATATCTAAATCTCCCTGTCGTCCTTCGTGATTTGATTATGCAAACACTGTTAGGTAAGGAGTAGAAATTGAATCCCTGCACTGTGTCACTTTCTTCATGTTCACAGTGCCCACAGTCTCGTTTATTTCTCTTTAGGCGACAGGCTTACATCCATAAGTAAAGCGCGCGGAAAATTAGTTTGTATTTTAATGTTTGATTTTAGGAAAGGTAAAGGTAAATTTAACCCTAGAACAAGACATTAAGGCCTGTAAGAGGAGCAGAGGTGTAGCTCTACTCTTTCTTTAACCTCGGTACTAGATTGGGGGGGGGGGGTCAACGCCATACCCCGGCCGCTTCGCCCTCAGGAAAGAGATCCGCTACGCGTAGTGCAGTAGGCTGGGTGGGCCCCGCTGCGGGTGAGGAAAATCTCGCCTCCACCAGGATTCGATCCCTGGACCGTCCAGCCCGTAGTGAGTCGGTATACCGACTGAGCTATCCGGGCGCACTTTTTGTTTCAGTAAAATTAATATCGGTACGTGAATTCCAGTTTCAGTGTTGCCTTCGGATAAATCCGGGAGAGTGCGAGGCTGTGTAGGAAAACATACTGGAGAACTGAATAAATGGTTAGTGACCACTTCTTGTAATTTGCGTGGATGTTTAGCACGTACCGTTAAGGCACGTGTAATTACGTTTTCCTTAGAGGATATCAGCGAACTAGAAGCATGTAGAGACCGCGTCGGTCAGAGCGCGCATGTCATTCCTGAAGCTAATCGGTGAACTTGTTATAACTGTGTGTAAAATACATTTGGTCTGTATTAGCAGGTAGCTGGATGTAGGAAACCCTTCGTGGCTGTCAGCTGTTGTTGCTAAAGTAATGAAATACCGGATAGCAAGATGGGGTACACATATCCAAAGGTGATAAAGGAAGGACGGAAAGTATCCAAAATTTTGGTGCGAAATCTGTGGATTTAGAAAAGTAGTGTAGGATGATGGGTGATGGATGGAACAGACGGGTGGCCTGCCACGGTATTAAATATTTTGAGGTTCCGGTTTCTTATAGCTATGATTAATTACCTGTTCACATCATTATGTTCTTCGCTCAACAGTACCGTCATATCCGTTTTGGATATATTCCTGTGTGTCCGAGTCGGGAGTGCCCTGGACTTACGAAAATCATTTTAATTTTGAAGCAGCTTTTGTTCGGAATAATTTCACATTCATCGTCTGGATGTGGATAATTTTCTCACATTTCTTTAGTATTTTTCCCCTTGAATGAATTTTGGATTCTTTTATCATCAAAAATTTCTAAACATTTCTAAGGATCTTCAACTTCTACCAGCTCCATGTATGTTACAATAGATACAGGCGGTAGGCTCTGCATGTTCCTTAATTTAGCCCGTAGAAGGACTTTGTCCTCCGATTTTTGCGTCATTCAGCTAAAAGAAGTAATAAAGCGGAATTGAGATTGGAATTTTACCGTGAAGATTATGATGCTTAGGGCCTGAAGGGGGTTATCCAAGCCTGTTGTGAGTTAATATTTATTAATTAGTCTGTTTATAAATAAAAATACATTAAATTAGGCGGCCGAGTATGCTGTCGAATACTTTTAAGTTCAAGTACTGTTTTCCTGCAATTTAACTTATTCGGTTTTTGACTACATTAATGCAGGCGTACCTTTGTGATATCGGAACAATATTCTATGCAGGAAATACTGTCAACACAACTTTTTATTTTGATGTTTCTTTTAGAACAAGGCTACATGTTTCGACTGCATGCAATCATCTTCAGGCCATTCTTATAATAAAATGTAACAGGTAAGGTTTTGTTAATAATTGAGGTCTAAATTTTGCAATTATTAATATGAGTCAAGAATAAAATCAAAATTATAGTTAGTTATAAATATGGTTAAAATCGGTAGAATGTTCTCGAGTTTTTGTGATCTGACTCTTGCGTGGCGAGCAAAGGTATTCGGGCTGTTTTAAATTAACGTCAACATAAAATTTGTGGTGACGGTATTTCCTGCCTAGAATATAGATATTTGGCTATTTATTTATAGTAAAGGCACTAATATTTCTATTGATTTCACATGGTAAGAAATTTAATTGTTTTACCTGCTGGTAATTTTTGACGCCAGGTTCCTTTTCCATTTCATCTGGGAGGCTAATGGTAACTGTTGAAGATTCTAATTTCCATTTCCTGTTGCAATCTGAGTACATGTGGAAATGGTGAATAGAGAAAGGGGGTTTACACAAGAGATTGCGAATACACCTTGTCTCTGTAATTGAATCAGAAATTGTATAAACTAGCTTACAAGTGATGGCCACTGTCAACAGAGCTGCCTGTCCTAGAGTTTACACACGGCAGTCAATAGGGAGCAAGCGGAGGGCACAAAGTTTTCCTTAAGCTTCCCAAGCCAAATCGCATCAACACCCCTCACTTAGACTACTGCAAATCAGTCGCAGGGCAGATTATATTTCCTTTGACTAGACGACCTGTTAATGAGAGAAGAGATTGAGTGAGTTTCGGTTAATTATTAACTACGCTGTTTAGCGTGCGGAAGCCTGAAGCACTTCGTTTTAACAACTTCGATATGTCTGCATAGAAGTAGCATAATGCAGCCGTGCTGCGTACAGCGGTTGGATGGAACGAAAAGTGCTTAACTGCACATTGTGAGTGGGAAAATCTTAGGGGGTGTACCACTTATAAGGCGGAGTCGTAGAGGTTAATATTCACCGTTTAAAGCCTAACGGTTACTTTACGCACCATAACGGTTAAAATTCCAAAATTCAACATTCTGCCCACAGAGATTTTTAATGTGTTTTGCACGTGTTATCAGAACAAAGAGCGTGTATTGCCCGACACAGCCTTAACTGAATTTGGTTTTATAACCGAGACGGAAAGTGTTTACTGCGCGGTACGACCTGAATGTTTAACAGGGTCTGAGAGTGTCACCTGAATTCCTGTTGCTGAATGCTTAAGTTAGAAGTCGTCTGTTTTGAACGCACTAATGTGCCTGAATGTGCCTAACAGGAAGAAAATGTTTTTGTCAGGTGAAAACAGTCAGAGCGTCGAGAAAGACCCTACTGCATAGATTTATGTATCTCAATTTTAACTTTAAAATAAAAGCACATAATGGATACCGATTTATTCGCTCGGTGTGTCTGGTGATCTTCAGGAGCACTATACAGTATAACGCATAAAGCGATATGTTTCTTATTTGAAAACCGCACAAACTTGTAGCAAAATAGTGGGCTTTCTTTGGTGGGCCTACCTGAATTTAATGATAAGGAAACATAAGTGTTTTAACTGCAGTTCAATAATTTTCATGTGCCAGTGAAAAATTTAAATTTATGTATTGTGGTTTATTAATTATGTATAAAAATTGCTATAAAACCTGCTTAGTAAGGGCCTATTAAACGCGTATGTTATAAGAAACAAACAACCGAATAGTTGTAATATAGTTTATTTTAGGAAAAGACCGGATATAAAAGATGTATTCTGGGTAGTATCTCCAATTTAACAAATTGAAGCTGACACAGGAATGCAAATTTTCTGTGAAGGCATTCGTAAGAAATTCCACAACTGCCTGTTTCCACACCTCTTTTCTTTTCTATTCTTTTCTTTCCAGAACATGGTACACAACGCCCATACACAAAATAACTTTGTGGGGTGCTCTCATATGCCTGCGGACTGCCGATTAAAATCATTCTGTCCACCTGTTTATACGCATATGGGAAGTCGAGAATGCCTCAACAAATCGCCATGAAGTTATGTGCTGTTGAGCTCTCCCATTGGTTAAAATTGGGCAAACATAGCAACATTTTAAACCAAGATAGAAGGTGTGTATGTCCACACGCATCTTCAGCGTGCGTAGGCCTACCCATCATAACACTTCTAAATGAAAAGAGGTCTTAATTGGTGTAGGCTGCACTGAAATTTTTTTCTTTTATTCTTTCAGTGTACTACGACCTACGCAAGCTTAAATCGAGTATAATCGATTGCAAATCTGATGCTAGGATATCACTAAACTCATCGTATGCCACATAAAAATAAAACTGAGGAGGAAGACACATTCTGAGAAACTTGTCTTTATGAGTACTTTACTTGAATTCATCAGAAGTTAGCATGCACGTATCTAAAATCTAGAGTTAATAACCGAGCAAACACGCCATTAAATGTTACGCTATGCATACACTTCCTAGCTTGTTTATTTTAGTAGAAAGGAGTTATAATTTGTGGCTGATCAAGACGTGATCGACCGTATCTGTACAAACATTACGTAGAAAAAAAAACCCTGGTCACGGATTGCGTCCGAGCCTTTGTGCCTTCCGTCATCAGAATTCGTAGAAATCTGAAGTGTTTCCAGTGGCACACGAATTATTAAGTGACCGGATCTAAGTTCCGAGCACGCAGCCCCTCTGATGCCAAATATATATATAGCTCCGTTAATAATTTCGTGCACGACAATTTAGCAATGGAAAAGGCCAGCCGTACTGTCTACGTCATTTCCATTGATTTACATGAAAATGAGCCGAAGTCAGAGCGACATGATGACGCTAGTTTCCCCGCTGAATGCAATACACTGGCGACTTAGGTTATTTATAAAATTATACAGAGCAAGTGTATTGAAATGCAAACGAAGAACAAGTTACTTGTTAAAATAAACTAAAGCGACACGATGGCGAAAAGTTTGGCCTTTAATGCAATTCACGTGTTATTGAGGTTCTTTGTAGGTTAAACAGAGTGACCACAGCCAAACGCAAATACAGAACACGTTAATGAGTACGTTAAGTAAACGCGACACGTTGGCGTTACTGACACCGCTGCCTTGAGGATGAATTCCACACGTCAACTTAGTTTGCTCTGCAGACTGTTTTCGTGACAGGCTGTTTGACTTCCTGAACATTTCTGGTTAAATTAAAAACGCGTTAAGTGTTGAGAATATTGTATGTTCTAATATAGCTGCATTCCCTAACGCGAAGGATTGCAACCCGTAAGGGTGAACACAGTTACCAGTAGTCTTATTGTTCATACATAGTAACACACAAATGCTGTAAATAATTATGCTGAATTCGAAACTTAAAATACTTGTAAATTAGAAAGAAAACTGCTAAAGAAGAATGTACATTTAAAGTTACTAAATTTCCCACTGCAGATTGCAGTGGCCATGGAGTCTAAGGCTTAGGTCTGAAGCCACTTGATTGCTGGGACCGTGGGTTCGAATCACACTGAGGGCGTGAATGTTCGCCTCTTGTGCGTGGCTGTTAGTACTAATATTCGTATGCACAAAGGGATCAGATGGCTGGAGGAGCAAATAACCAATTGTGCTGCAGAAATGAGTGTAAGTGTAAAGGCAGAAGGGACATGCTGAGGGTTCATTCTTAGCACTTGGCACTTATTTCAATTTCTGCAGTATATCGTAATTGTGTTTAAGATTTGGACTAAGCAGGGACTGAATTACTGGTTAAAAGAAATCATTGTGACCGCCATAAGCAAATTTGACAGATCCAGTCCTTTCGTGACTTGCCTCTGTATAAATGTGCACGGAGTGATAAAGAGTGTCTATAAATACTGTTCTTGCGTCGTTCTTTGAACAGCGTACATTTGTGAACACGTCTAAGGACGTGTAGGTTGGATACAAAACGAAAATTGGCGACAACCCGCACCATTGTAAACGCCTTACAAATCATTCTTCCCCATGAAATTAATTTCATTATTAGATAATTGTGGATCATTCTAGGTTATGTAATACGTTTTGTCTAATTGTCGTGAGTATTTGTAGTCGGAATAACGTACACGATGTCAGGAACAGGGTACGAACTGGGGGACAGACGGATGTGGGTTCAGTTTTCGGCAGATGCGAGAAAGTTTCCTCCTGTCCAAAACGTCTAGACCGGCTATGGGCAACAGACAGCATCTTTTCCAGTGGCTGTGGGTGGCTGCTTTCGCTAAGCGCTGGACTCTCCGAGAATCGAATCCCAGTGGCGGCGAGAATTTTCGCACCCTTCTAGACCGGTCCTGGGTTTCACCCATCCTCCTGCACAATGGGTAATGTGCCATTCCCGGGAGTGAAGCGACCAGGGTGTAGCCTTAACACCGCACCCTATTTAGCGCTGAGGTTAAAGAAATAATGGATTTATACTGCCGCCCCCGCTCTGGGACTTAATGATCTGTTCTATTTTGAACTTTACCGTTACCTTATGGGATACTCGTTTCCTGGAGGCAAAGCGGCCGAAACGCGAAACTGATTCCTCACCTCCATCTAGTACCGAGGTTAAGGGTGTCTGTATTTATCGTTACAATTGAAACTGTTTAGCTGGGTGAGGCTTTTCGGCACTACTGACAGAAGGGTCAGGAACACCTGCGTTTTGGAGGAATAAAGGGACGTTTGCTGGGACATTTTGTAGCACCTTCTTATAAAATTTTACGACGGGACGTTATGAGAAATAAACGCCTTATTTTGTGCTGTGGGAGAAACCTTGCTTAGGCCGACCAAAATTTACTGCTAGGGATCCTATTATACCACAGTAGGAGGCTTGCTGCATTGTTGTCCGGCGGTAATGTAGGAAGGAGGCTTTTGGGAGTGAGTGGTGGAGGAGCGAGTGCTCGACGTGCCGGCTAAGACGGAGGTATCTGCGTGCTGTGTGATAACAGATTGCAGTCAACTAAGTTCATATAAGTGTATACATACGTAAATAAATTGACATTAAAATTATTCCTATTATAAGACTGGTTAGACTTAAAGTCCGACTTAGGAGCCTACACGTCAAATATTCCCTGAGAAAGAGCATGCGAAACGTGAGCGAGTACGTTCTGCTTAGCACTTGAAGGAAAAGTCGGACAAATTGAGGAAAATACAGTAATACTAGGTTTCCAGTCCCCCATACGTCTTCGGCCATGTTACTCAGCTGGTTAAGGGCAGGGACTCGGTATGGGCCTAGGTGTATTCGAATGGATAAGCCTACTGGATTTTACGTGATTGTTAATGGGAAATGCACCTCTAATATCGAAATCAGTAACAGTCTGTGACAGTTAAGTGGTTCCGCAGCGATACTGATCCGTCATATTTTTGGTAATTATTGCTCCTGCCAGCATAGACAGCACACAAGTCCTAATTCTGTATTCTCACACAGCAACGCGCCTGAACAGCGGTGACTGTTGTGCGGTCAGTGTAACCACCAAACTGTGTGAAATTAAATTCCCATTTTATCATCATTCCTAGATATTTTTCCTTTCTCGAGACCCTTGTATGGAACATAATTCTGTATCCGAGAGACACTGACAAACTTTTCCCGTAAATATCCTTCGCTGTGGCGCGTATTTAACCCTTTAAAGACGAAGCGTATCTGTTTTATATAAGGACTCAGTGCGTACCGCTCTGTAAACACTGTCCACTTCGCTTATAAAAGCCAGTCTCTTAATGTTTTATAAGGCAAAAGTTGCTGTTTGTTCTGAGATCCGTACAAAACACATAAACGCAATGTGGGCACCACGTAGAATTTTTTAATGTTAACCTGGTGGTACGTAAAGTTACCGCTAGGCTTTAAAAGGTTAATATAAAGCTGGAGGCTCTGTGGATACGTAGTGTTACGTGCAGCGTAACATACTTCCCTTACATATATATATATATACTTNGAAGCGTATCTGTTTTATATAAGGACTCAGTGCGTACCGCTCTGTAAACACTGTCCACTTCGCTTATAAAAGCCAGTCTCTTAATGTTTTATAAGGCAAAAGTTGCTGTTTGTTCTGAGATCCGTACAAAACACATAAACGCAATGTGGGCACCACGTAGAATTTTTTAATGTTAAACCTGGTGGTACGTAAAGTTACCGCTAGGCTTTAAAAGGTTAATATAAAGCTGGAGGCTCTGTGGATACGTAGTGTTACGTGCAGCGTAACATACTTCCCTTACATATATATATATATACTTTTAAGGTTGTTACATGAATTTTGTTTTGTACGAAAATTGTTCACGGTGAAGTAGTGCTCGTAGATTCTTTCCTGCCACTTTTTAGGTTTACGCAACATTTTAGAGAATAAAACCCGTGAGACTTATGCCCATCTGCATTATTTTCCATAAAACGTGGATTGCGAATTTTCGTATTAAATGGGGGTTTAAGCTTCTTTAAGACACCATCAGTAAAAGGAATCCATAGCAGACTTCATAATTACCTTCCCCAAAAATAACCACATAAAATTAACAAAAGTATGGTTAAAGGTATTAAATTAAAACGTACCAATTTAAAAATAAAAACGAAACAAATGTCGCCAGGAAATATTAATGTCTGACTACAGACAACGATGTTAATGCGTAATGAAACTAAAATGTGTTACTGAAATTACTGTGATGGCGAGTCTGAAAGATAAGCTCAAGTTTGTTACGTCTAAATTCGGCAAAGTTCAATCTGATAAGCATCCTGTCTTATCATAATCCTATTATACCTCTGTAGACTCCTTTCTGTTGAACTAAGTACACATCCGGTACAGTGCTAATTAAGATATCCATCTCTTGACGTCTCCTGTCTTCAGTGACACGTTCTTCGCTCTGGGTTTCCGAAATTAGCTTACCTTCTCTTCAGCATGTGCATTCAGAATTACAGTTGCCGTGCTCTGTCATGCAGTTAGGATTAATTCGGCCACGTACCACCTGCACGCTGGTATCTTTTCCCTGCTCCGAGAAAAAATATTGTTACTGTACGTGTCCCTTGAGTGAAGAGTTTGTCTCTCTGACGGAGATTAACGCAAGAATATCTTCTGAGCTTTGCCTGAACTAACCGGCCGTAATTTTCAGTTTCATTTTAAGATTGGGAGGTGTCATTTATACGTACATCTTTAATTTTTTTGAACACGTGTGTGTAGGATTTGGTGTCATGAACATGGAATTTGTGGTAGAAGATATTAACCGCAGCATAAGGTTTCACGCAGATTCGAGCCTGATGAAATGCTAAGCTCCGCCGCCTGACAGCCTAATATCTTGAGTACATTGCGTTACTGACACTGCGTAGTGATAAATTTCCCCTCTGTATTTAATGCAAACGATCACGCAGAGTGGTTCAGTAGATGTTATAGTGCTCAAGGAGGTTCGTAATTTTGTTCTGGACAGACATTTTTAAGATGAGAAGTGTCTTGAGGTAGATGATAAAGTTGGAATGAAGTTTCACTTAAGTTGGTGATTACATTGCGCATACACGAGGCGAAATTAAAGCGCTCTCACATAATTTAGCAGTACTCCCAGATCCAAACTAACCCTTTGAGAACTGACAGTCATCTAAATTATATATAAAACTTCAGGTCGTACGTCACAGAGGACTCTGTCTCCACTGTGAAGACCGACTGGTTAATTCTCTTTAGGGGAAAACTAGTATTTATTGTGGAAATTATAGGAAACACATAAAGATACTGTATGGCGAATTGCGAAGTTGTTTCATGTTACAACTGGTGGGTTTATACTTACTACTGATTCTTTAAATGTCTGATCATTCAATTAATCATCACTTGTTGACAGACGGAGTTGAAATGTGTGTGATATACATGACACCTTCATGGTACGCTGCACGACGTTCTTGGAGATGATCACCTTACAGTGTCTAACGTTATGCTTTCCTTAGATTATTTCCACTGAGTCACATTGTTTTATTTATTTTTAGGATTTCACTCGTCCATACACATCCTCTTCTACTGTCACTTTTTTACGCACCACGCCTCCTCTCCTAACTTTTGAGTTTTACCCTAATTGTTATCCTCTTCGTTCAGAAAAATATAGAGTTATAAGTTGAATATTATCCAGGAGTAAACAGACATAATAAACAAAGCACTTTTAGTCCTTTAAGGGCCAGTGGTTATTTTTACAAAACCATTTTTAAAGCATAAACATTTTACACTGTGCCCACATAAGATGTTTCTGTTATTTGTAAGGGCGTAATAAAAGACGGTTGTTCACATCTGGAGCAGGAACTGCCTTCCATGGTATCTTAGTGAAGGAAAGATATAAGGGACAAGAAGAAGAGTGAAGAGGACGACAGCTAATGGACGACCTTAAGGAAAATGCAACGTAACCGTTGGAAACATTTTTCGATATTTTATACATAAATTTAACAATACCTGCCTGTGTTTCTAATCCTTCAGAAAGTCTAGTTCTGTTTTTATATTATGTGCGGTTATTCACCCAGCCTCCTGTTCAATGGATACCGGCGTTCCTTCCATGGGTAAAAGGTCGGGGCGTGAAGTTAACCACTCAACTCTACCTAGTGCTGAGGTTAGGAATGTGTGGATGTCTACCTGTAGAACCCCTACATGCCTTTATGACGTAGACAGGTAGAACTTTAGCTTTTTATATGTGTTCGTGACTCATATCTTGCACAGCGTGCCGCCGAAGACACGTAGGGCAACAGGGCCGGCGAATTGACGTGTGTCTGCAATAAATGCACGTGGCGGTCATATATACAAGTAAAGTCACAGAGATCGAATGCGGCAACACGTACCTCTTCACTTCGTCCTGTTTTGTAGTTCACTATACATTCAGCAACAGCCCACTATAGCTACGTCACCTAAAGAAAGGAATCCCTACAATATGTTCATTTCACGCGTCGCTGTTCAGGCGAATGGTGTTTGGAGGAACTCCGAGAGGAATCCTGGGGCGCTCTGTCCTGTGCACAGCTGCGGTTTCCATTGATTTCGAATTCCTCTTGGGGGAGCCGAATGTCTTGCATTTGGCCTTCCAGATAGGCACAATTCACATTCACGCTCAACTCAACAAACTGTTGGGCTGTAAAACTAAGCATAAAGCAACAGAGATTTACTGACGACTGTGGACTTTCTTGTCGTTCCGCTAAACAGAAACAAACTGCGTTATGGCACCTGACATGAAGTACATATTGGTGCGTGTGTGGGAGATGTAGGAAATTTGATTTCATTCCCTAAGGGAAGAATATAATTAACTGAGGGTGTCTGAAAAAAAATGCTGAGGATTTGGTTGCATGAAACACAAGGAAACGGGCCGCGGGGGGGGGGGGGCGAAGAATCCTAAGTCGAAATAATATGCATAATTAGCAGGAGCCTTCATTGTGGGCTCGATCCTACAAAGGAAGATGAGGTGAGTGGGAAAGGTGGCACAATTGCAGGTGATTAATAAATAAAACCTTTGTTTTGACATTGTGGATTCCGTGTAATGTAATATGCTTTTATTACAAAAAACGAACTCTTTGCACATACAAAGTACATATAAAAATATACAACCTTCAATCCTACATGTTCCCGCAGTCGACAGCCATCTTCAGGAAGCAGCACCTAAAACATGTTTAATTTAAATCCTAATGAAGCCAGTTTATATATATATATGTAAATATGTACGCTAATAAGACGACATAATGGTGCTGCTTATTGTATTGTAAAATACGTAATTTTAATACATGTGTGGGTAAAATTCTCACCGCAGTTACGTTGCTGGCAGACTCCCTAACCATTTAGTACATACTTTGTTATAATCTTGATTTGTAATATGTTAAGCATGTTATGCCCAAGCAGTTATTCAAATCTTGTTAATATTGCCGGATGTGGCACAGTGGCGTGTCCGTATGTGGAGTCCCACTCGTTAGATATACTGCTGTAATTCCTCGAAGGCATCGCTGGTTTATAGTAATAAAAGTCTTTACTCTTTGTAGTCCTGTTTGGGAAAGGTTATTTGTCTCAGCAAAAGATAATTGAATTAATTTAAAATTGATACTGAGTATGTGGTTATATTCAGTCGTTTCGAGATAAATTAGCATGTTAATCGACATTCATATTTCATGAACATGGAGAATTTCTTATTCAGCTCGGCGTTTATCAGCGTCAAAAGTAGGATTCTGCTAATAAGGCTTTCACCTTAATGTCTGTGATGTCGTTTCATTTCGTAGTCCTTACCTCTTCTGCCTACTCACAGCAGGTGTCGAGGTTGTTTATTTTCACTTGATCACACTCAGACACACACCACAGTCGGTAGGACTCCTCTGGACGAGGGATCGGCCCGTCGCAGAGACTTCTACCTGACAACACGAACACTCACAAGAGACAAATATCCATGCTCTCTGTGGGATTCGAACCCACGATCCGAGGAAGAGCTCGGCCGCAGACCTACGCCTTAGACCGCGCGGCCACTGGGATCGACCTATGTCTGTGATATACGATACGAAATTCCACGTAAAAAAGCACTATGTGTTGGGAAATGACCCCTCCTTATCTTGGTAGAGAGCCACCAACGTTTCAGAGGAACCTGCCCTATTTATCTTCACGATAGAAGAGGAGGCAAAATTTACTTCTCTGCTCTGAAGAAAGCGGCAGGAGACTTCTACGAAACGTTCGTACTTATTTATCAGCTCACAGAACATCACGCCCCAGAAGTACAATGCGGTAATATTCACAGCCACGAGAACCTCAGATGGCACATGCTTCACGTTTGTTCTTTTTAAGTAGTTTGCCATAAGTCATAGAAATGGAAACGATTTTCCCGGAAATATTGCAACTTTCCGCGTGCAGACATGTTTTCGCTTTTGCCGTGTTCCAGGTAAAATTTGCATACGAGTAGGGAGACAATATGCTTCGTGTTTTTGATTCAAAGGCTTTTCCTTCTGTATGTTTTCCAAAACAATACAAATTATTATTAGCAAATTTTTACTTCCGGGAATTTCAGTCGTCTTGTGGACACAACATGAGTATTGCTTCGCCTGAAAGTGTAATAATATTGTCATAACAATATGTCTAGTGTATATTATTGTAATAATGTTATAATTAGTCTATAATTTCATCTGTTGCTCTGTACGAGTGCGTAACTTGGTCTTTCGCCCTACGGACAAAATAATGGCAGCATACTGAAGAGAGTATTTGGACCCAAGGCATAGCGAGTAGCTAGCAGATGGAGAGAAGTTCATGCAGATTAACGTCCATATGTCGCTCTTTTCACGTAATCACAAATTAAGAAACCTCTGTTTCGATATTAGCTGCATGAACGCTGCAGTATACGAATTACTTTATAATCTGTCATATTCTAGTAAGTTTTAAATGTCGGAGTAAAGCTCCCTGAAGATGGCATAAATGATGCCGAGACATGTAGGATCATTATAAGAATATATTTTTATGTATCAAATGTGCATTCGTTATTGTGATGAAGAAATATGTGCCGCCTTGTTTAAACTGTTTGTGAAATCTGCGAGTAGGTTTTGGAGAGGGGCCCACCACGTACCAAAACGAACAAGAAATCGTCTTTGCTTTTACCTAACATTTCTTTCTTTTCTCCAAAACAGAAATGTTTATGATCTCTGCTGCGCGGCAGAACTTTTCTTGTCTGCCGTCTCTTGTTTGCTGGAGGGATAACGCCTTATAATTGTCTCGGGTTATCGTCACACGATGCTTGTGCAAGCTAACAACATCTGCATGGACTGCAGCAACCACACAAATAGCAGAACGTTACTTTTTTTTTCACGTTTCCAATCATTCATTTCGTGCGCCACTCTGTACCTTCATGGCGTGCTTAGGGGCGACGTTAACGTTACTGTCTCTGTATCCACAGTAATGAATGCTCGGTTTCCGTAAAGGACAGAGAATTCCTTGACCGGCTGACAGAACGTCACTTTTGTAGTATTTCTGAAAGGGCGTAGTTAGGGTCTCTTTGAGATCAGCAGGTCTCACGAATTTTAGATATCGCCCATTTAGTAGACGATGAAAGACTGAGCCCCAGACTAAGTAATCAGTGTTCTTTCTTTCTGTCTTTACGTGCCAAGCGATCTTTTTTAGAAAACCCACACCGACTTGCAGCCTAAGACTTTGGATTAAAGGTGACAAGTAGTTCTTTAACAAAAGAAGGGATCCTTACAGGCGTAATATTGTGTTTAGATAGAATCAGTTGTTTTACTTTTCTCGGGCCTGTAAATAGAAGGGCAGGTCTGGTGATAGCTTAAGCTTTTAGTCCTACATTAAAGGTCGGAAGGTCCTGCGACCGGCCACCTCGATACAAGTTTTTCTTGGTTTCCCTGTGTCTAAAAGCAAATGCTGAGGTGGTTCCCAAGACTCCAAGTTGCCACTACATGCTTCTCATATAGCCCTCCCGACTTAAATTTAGTAGGAACCATTTTCATGTTTGTATACATGTAACATAACCACTGCCACCGGGTTACAACCCACTTGCAGTAAAATAAATATTATTATTATTATTAAATGCGGATGCAATAATAGCTGTTAGCAAATAGACTTCCATTCTGTAGGATATAGTTATTTTTCAGAGAAACAAATGTTATTAAGGGCAAGAGAGAATTGTTGGAAACGAAAGGGTATGGCGACATGGTAATTTTGTGTGCAACATAGCACAACAGCCTATGTTTATATCAAGAGTATCTCGATGGACGGCCTGTCGCTGCACCACAGCAATGTAATGTCCTTTTTTCTGCAGTAGGTCTACAAACGGTGGGGGTGATGAGATTGAAGAAAAGGTTAGGCGAATTTGAGGTACGACAGACATAAAACTGAAGCCGTTTATGCCTGTGGGAAATGACTCCAATTCATTTATTTCTCAACCTCATCACTCGTTCACATAACAGTGATTCATTCTTTCTTTCTGTTTACTGTTTACAGTTTCTGCAGCTTTTTCACGGTCGTGTTTTTTACGTATTATTTTAAGTCGGAAAGAAATATAGGTTGGATCCACTGGAAAAATGGAAAAAGATTCAGTGGATTAAACTAGGCTTGTTAGTGTCTTACACAATGATATTACTGAACGCATTTAGAGGATAGTGTATTCTGTAGCTATTGCAAACTAACATACAGTCAATTGAAACTTCAGCAGGAGTTTATTAAAGTATTTGACATTATTTTTGTCACACTCTGTTGCTGATTTCACGTCATTCACTGTTCCAATTTAGAGCCCTTGAGGGATACTTTCACATCAGTATGCCACTGAACACGCCGCAGTGTCCTTCTAAGTTTCTGAAAGGCTACACTGTTTGAATTAAAATATTACTGGAATAGAATGACATTGTAAAATAAAGGCTGTTGACACGTGGAGGTTCGCCATTAATATTTTTTGCCGAGTTGGGCGCTATAATACTGACTTCGGCATGGCCTCCACTGCTGCTTAGTGCCACCATCTTGTGCTCCTATTAATAACTACTTCCGTCTCGTAACATACACATATCCATGTAATAGCAAGCGTTGGTCTTTTCTATTATTCACATATATGAATAACCACGTGGAGGGTAAATGAAACTAGACACTTTAAAAGTAAAGAACAAATTATTAAGGTCTATATGCTACGCCACTGAGCACACCATTTACAATTTTGTTGTTCTTTGGTGACAGTTGCGTACCCAGAATTTTTTTTTGGTGGGGGGGCGACCCTGAGGCTTTATATAATTTGTTTGATTTTAAAAATTATTTTATAAAAATCATGTTGTAAGTTCAACATAACAATGTCTGTAAATGCAAATATAACTATACATACAAATATAACTACATGTTCCATGACTCAATCACAGTTTCCTCTCTTCCTGCTCTTTTAATTTTATTAATCTATTTTTCAAAATTCTAATGTACTGGTCATCAGCCAGTTTCAGTGGCTGACTTCGGCTGGAGGGTAAAACAGGTAAAACTTGTGATACCGTGTCTACAAAATCTGTGTTTTTTAAATTGTAGTTTTTGGGGTTTCGGGGGGGGGGCTGCAGCCCGGCAGCCTGCCCCCCCCCTTTTGTGCTCGCTTGTTTGGTGGATACTGAATGTTGCTTAGGGTTAAGACGCGGAAAACATGGGAAGATAAAAATAGTTACTTAATGAGGGACTTAACAATTTTTACTCTTTGCCAGACAATTTCAGAATCTAGCGAAAGGGGATGAGATGTTGGGACATGCAACACGCACGGAAATATTACAAATTGTTACACACTTTTAATCGGAAACTTGAGTAGAGGATATCGCGAGAGACTAGTGGGCACATATGGAACGGCTACACTAAAATGCACCTTAAAGGAATGTAATTTGAGGAAATGAAGCGCATTCAGCTGGGTCGTGGTAGTTCTTGTGAAGTAGATAATGGACCGTCGTGTCCTAGAAAACGATGAGTCACTGTCAGCTTACCAATAAGCTTTGTGTTCCATACGCTCAGACCAATCTGAAGTGATAGAGAGAACAAACTTGAACTGAAAATTACCTCACGCACAGACGAAACCGCTGTAAATTAATTTACCGGAAATTTGTGTCCGATGAATGAATGTCGTAGTGAATGACATGCTATGAAACAGTAATCTCATTTTAAGACGAAGCGGTTTCCGTGTGCTACACCCGAAACAAAAACAAATGAAATAACATAATTGATACATTTTGCACTCTTGATCTGTGTTATTTTATAATTTATTATATTGATACGAATCTTTGCATGATAATTAATTTGCTAATTTAAAAGTCAACACACACAAAATACAAAATTGGAAATCAACTGCTGAAAGTGCATCTGTAGTTTGATCAAATTATTAATTAGATATCATGTAAAATGTTACTAATTTATGATGTGATCACATGACTGCATGTGCGTATTAATTCATAATTTATTGAAATGTTATGTGACAATTAAAAAAGGAATTTTAATGGAAGCTAATTAACCACGGTACGTCTTTGTAGAGAGTTTAATATTAATTAATTTTATTATTACGAAGTAATATGAGCGTTGTGCTTTTAAACTTGTTGTTATTTCCTGATGAACAGCTAGCTGTAAGTAGCTATGAAGGGGATTATGCTACTTTTATACTTTCAACATATAATATATAAAAAATCTGAATGTTTGTTATGTTGTACATCAGGCTTGAATTCACACATTTTCTAAGTGCACTCTTTGTCGTATGTGTGTAGGCCTGCAGTTGTTTTTGTTATCGTTAAATATGCTCCATACCCAAGAGTGTTTGAAAATGACTTGGCTGTTTGTGTAGGCCCATTAATGACGTGTAAATTTGGTAGTTAGGAGCACAATATTTTATGAGCAAGTCTTCAGAAGGACAATAACATTGAGAGGTACATTTCCTTTAACTCAAAGTTCTGTGACGATCAGTATTTTTTGAACAAACATTTTCTCGTCTCTTTTCTCTGTAATTCTAGTCAGTGAGTAACTGATTAACTACCTCTCTCTGGCAATAGAATTCAAAGTTGCAGCACGATGATATCTATCCACTTCAGTTAGTGCTACTTGTATAAGATGTGCAGGCGAGGCACGTCTCTCGCATAGTTACAGGAATTCTCTGTTGATTTGAAGACTGAGGTGCGGAAGACATTAAATGGAATTGGCGTTTCATGTAGGGTTCTTACATTTGAGCTGCAGTTAGTTGGTTATTTCCACTAAATAAGGACTGAAGCGTTTGAGAGAATTGTTCATCCATTAACCAGTAATATGACACGAGTATAAGAGAGCCATTAATTATGCAATTAAGTATAATCATAAACAGCATATTTTAGTTCAGTGAACACTTTCATGCAGCAATGGACTAAGCTTTATATGACGCTAGAGTAATGTGACTATGTTAGCCCATGTGTAAGCCACCTAAGACTAAATTACACAATACCATAGACAGCCACTTTGTAACAGAGGCAGGGCAGATTTGCACTTCGAAACTGGATGTTAATAAGGGTATTTAGGGAAGAACGAATTCGGACAAGGTTGTTTCATCACGGATATGTTAAAAGTGGACGGAATTTGGCCTTTAAATGACAAGGTACAATTTAGGGGTTGTACAATTAGCGAGATATTTTATTAAATAAGAAGGTACAATTTAGGGGTTGTGCACATAGCGAGATACTGTAACGCTTCTGCTGACTTCATTTTAATGGTTTCAAAAAAGTAAGCCCTACAGAGTAATAATTGTAGCTGGTGTAAAATATGGTAGACAGACAAATTATCCTTAGAATGAGTCGACTAATAGAGGAATACTAATGGATCCAGTGCAGGCTTTCTGAAGGGCTAAACTGGATATGTTTCATACGTGTTGAGATAACACCGGAGGATCTAATACTCAGTGTAATCCAGTTCATTATTCATACCCATCTTCTGGCCTAATTCTGTGTTTCACAACATATTCAGTTAGAAGTGTGGCTGAGCACTTAATATTGTGTGATGTCTGCTGAACATCCTCATTTTCTGGTGCATTTAGCTTACCTTTTCGGGTTGCAAAGAGTCATCGGATGAAAGTAAATATAGTGTCTCGCTAGACAGAAACTTTAGTACACTCATACAGAAATTCACTCACTATATAGTGACTGCAGCATGTTGGCACATAACTACACTCGCTCAACAGCTGTAGTATATCCATGCAGAAATTCGCTAGCTAGACGACAGCTACACTATAGGCCTACCTACATAAACTCTTAATTCACTCACTACACAACGGCTGCACTATACTCATGTGGAATGTCGCATTGAATGGTGGTTAGTGCTTGGGAGGTGACCGTATATCGGCTATTCTGACACTTACTGTGGGTTTCGCCGATCCCGTCAGAAACATTTTAACGTAATAAGTTAACATAGGCCATGCCTAGCTGGTGGCGCATCTGTGTACTGTATTCATCATTTTTCACAAATAACCTGCCATTAGGTGCTATGTAACTTATTCAGTTGATAAAAAGTCATCGTTATATAGCGAAATAAGTTATCACTCAGAGGCTTCATGATGTAGTTGAAACATGTATTTTTAAGCCTTTGTGTTCGTGTATTGTATGTGTACAGATATTTTTAGAACAGGAAGCGAAGTTAAAAGCCAGAGAGTCTTGGTGGCAAAGCTACCAACTTTATAGTTAAATAATTCGGTATTTCTGCCCACACAGTTTTAAGTTCTTCAGAAAAAAAAATATAATTGTTCTGAAAGTCCATTCGCCGAGTTAACTTGATGCTTTGTGAGATATAAATCGAAATATTTGTATTATTCATATTTTCGTAGCCTTGAAGAAAGAAAACCGTGTAAAGGCACAGCCGAATCATTTACATGGACAGAATGGGGAAATTCTCAGTCAGGAGAGCATAATCTGAGAAAGAAACCTGGGAAGCAAAGTAATGCTAACCAGTCGGTTGCAAAATTTGATATCATTCAGTAATGAAGAGACCACTCAGCATAACTAACTAACTAACTAACTAACTAACTAACTAACTAACTGGCTGGCTGTCTGATTGACTGATTAAATGACAAAGTAACTAACCAACACCATGGAGCAGGAGTCCATCCTGAGAGGCTAACAGGTCTCTGGGTAGTCACGAAATTCCCCCCATTTTATGGAACCCGACGGTTCATTACCACATTCACAAGCCCCCACCACGTGTCCCAGCCAGATCAATCCAGTCGTTGTGTCCACACCCCACTTATTGAAGATCCATTTCAATTTTATCCTCCCATGTAAGCCTAGGTCTTCCAAGTGGTCTCCTTCTTCAGGTATCCCCACCGAACCCTGCATGCACCTCTCCTGACCACCATACTTGCCACTGGCCCTTTCCATCTCATTCTTCGTGTTTTGATAACCCTAATAATATGGCTCCTGAGCATATTGTCAGTAAAATCACCCTTTATACTACTTGATAGTACGACTCTGGATTGTTGTTTGTGAACTCGAGTTCTGCCTTAGATTTTACTAGTAACAGATCAGCAGTGATGCGAAATGCCTGCATCCCACGTGCCGTGAATATTATCCAGTACAGGAAGAAGCTGATTCAAATAGCCTTCAGACGAAACTCTCAAATCGCTAAGGAGGAAGTGGGTCAAGTTGGTGCACTGTACGTGCTTGCTTGAGAGGAAACGCGCGTTTCACATTTCGAGCAGTACTGAACAGAAGGTCCATTGTGGCTTCTTTGATCGCTTGGTTGAATACTAGAAACTGTGCTGAGAGAAGGGAAGAAATGGAGACCGATGAAATGAATACAGACCTACAACTAAGAAATAGAAAAAGATGAGGACTGGACGTAATTTATGCCGAAGGAAGAAATTCTGATACCGTGGAAGTTGAAGAAGGAAATAATTTTGATAACGTACAAAGAAACGGAGGAGGAAAAGTTATGGGATGGAAAGAAGGTTTGGACAAAGTGCAAAAAGACGCTAAATAATTTAGAATTAAGAGTCGAACCCGTTTATAACGACATCGGTTTGTGCGACACCTCGTTATAGCGTCAGATATTCTGTGGTACCAATTAATTCCTCATTGTTAAAAATATCGTTATACTTGTCGATTATAACAGCACTCGTTTATAGCGACACAAAATATTGAGGCTTCTGCATGACGTTATAACCGAGTTCGATCCTGTATCTTTGTATCCCGTAAATAAACAGCAGCGTTGTCAAACTAGCATAAAATAACTTTTACATAAATTAAAATTGGATGGAAATAATAGATTAAATGTGTCTTTATTTCTGTACAAAGCTTAAAATAAACTTTAAACTGGTATAAGGTGAATAGCAAAATTAACAAACACACAGCACATTCTTTCGTTTCATAATTCGTCCCGTATCGGAAGAACCAAGAGTTTTCCTTAGACCGTGGGGAAAATGCATTATAATCCGCAGTAGGAAGTATTTATTTCAGCTTTAAGTTTCTCATGGCACTAACAGTGATGATTACTGTTTTCTGGGGTATGATGCCTTGTAGTCTGGTGGAAATATGCCGACATTTCAGCTAATCCTGCTTTCTGATCTACTATAATGACGCCTCGTTTTCTGCTAGAAGAGAACCTACATCAAATATTTATTTACTTGTGTCTGAGCCCGCATGGGAGCATGAGCTTTATTACAAACAATAGACGCTACAAGCAGCTTGTGTTTGCTACTATTGCTATTAACTCTAATGGTAGCAGTTACTCCAAAAGACGCTCTGACTTCTTTAAAGCTTGCCTTACTAGAGGAGTAATAATAATGAAATGTCGGTTTGTTGCTTTCATTTCGGAATATGACTCCTAAGAATATTTAAGGAACAATAGCATGTTAGGCCAGACCTATTGTTTGGGTATATTAAGTTTCGTCAAGTTATTATGTGACTGTAACTGTGTAATACAATGCCTTCCTTAGTCGCAATAAAGCCAGAATTAATATGTGTTTAAGTTGTTTAATAATCCGCTTGTGTCTAATATATGAGCGGTCCTTATATCAAGCGTGACTTCATTTAATTTTGTCTACTAAAATGGTCTGAATTTCTTAACATAAATCCTCAATGTAACTGTGTTTCCTTAGATTGTTAGTGTATAAATGTTGCTTCAAACTGGCGTGTAGTGCAATAGTAACCTCATGGCAAATAAAGAAAATGGAATATTGCAAGGCGAATGGTTGAGTGAAGTGAAAAGCAACTGGTCATTCACAGAACGCGTTATATACATCAGCTTTGTTTTTATGATCCACAGGCTAGATATCCACTCTCCATGGCCAGGGATGTGTCTAAATCATCGTTAGTGTTTGCTTTAATTTCACTTTTTTTTTAAACGCTTTCGTAAAATTCTGACGAGCGACTCTTCTTCGTGTCTTTCTGCCCGCATGGACGAACTCGGTTCGTACGGGATGCAGTTTTGTGAAATCTGATATTTGAGGATTTTTTGAAAATCTGGGGAGGAGATTAAAATTTTACTAAAATCTGACAAAAATGACGGGTGCTTTACATGAATACGTGCGTACATTTATGATAGTATCTCGCTGAATTCTTCTCAAAATGAGAAATGATTCAGACAATATTTGTAGAGAAAATCAAAACATGCCGTTTATATTCAGTACATTTTTTTTCTAAAATAGTGCCGTTTATGAGACAATGGGGAATAATGTGGTAGAGCCAGAAAATATAGTACGACGGAGAAAAGATGCGATTTGCGTGCCGGATAACTTAGGCTAGAATACAGACACACACTCATAATATTTAATGCTTACTGCTTTTCTGCAGCAACAGCGGTTACGCGAAAGCTTTTGAGTGTTACGTTATACGTACATTGTGTCTTGATCATATTTGTTTAAATTTTAAATGAAGGTATCTACTAAATTAGTTATAGCTTGTTCATATCTTGTTGTTTTACCCCTTCTAAATAGCTCAATATCCCAATATTGACGATAAAGAGAAGACACCTGGGCGTCGTGTTTGTCATGGTAATCGTGGAGTAACTAGGCTACAGTGTGGGCGACCGAAGAATAATGGTTCGGTTTCCACCAGGACGGAAGCTTCAATCGTGTGCATGCTGTGGGCCCACGCAGCTTCCCTAATGCCTAGCGGTGGGCCTTTCTTGCTGGGAGTGGAGAGGCCATTCACGTATAATCCTCTCTAAAAGTGGTTAGAAAGATAGCTCTTGATATGTCTTCATTACATGGTAGGCCTAATTAACTAAGCACAGGGTATACTTTACTTTTACCTTGTTTTTTTTGCGTATAAGGACTATGATTTAATCCTCTGTATACAGTGAATATTTTTTTCGTCCAGTGCTTGCAGTGAACACCAATTAAGTCTGGCTTCTTGTCCGTTTGCCCATATATGTGTGCTTCTTCTTCAAAAACAGGACAGACCTGAATATATTATTTATCGCTGATATAGACGAGTTCTTTGTTTTTCATATATCTAATGTGTGTAAGTAGCTGATAGTACCTAAACTGTTCAAGAATGCCCCGGCTTTAAACAAAACTTCAATGTCTATTGCCGCCTTTGTACAAAACCCACTGTCTGAAATCTGCCCTAGGTCAGTTGACTGCAGTCCGACTCTTCGTAACCCTTTTTTTGCACATTACCCTATTACCTACGTTTGGGGTTGCCAGATGGTTACGTCTTTTCCGGTCCCCTGGTTAAAACACTGGGATTATTTCTTACGTTGCCAGCGTGTAGCACTGTGTGCGAAGTATTTTGGTGTGTTTAACAGGTAACAATGCAAAACACTATATTCTGTTATATAATAGGGTGCTTGTTTCATGTCTGTTAGCAGTTGCAATAGTGCACATACTGCAACTATTATACAACCTTGAATTAGGACACATATTACAAATCGGTTACTGTACCAGTATACTTTAACCTTTGAAAGCCTAGCGGTAAATTTACGTACCACCATGTTCAACAATAAAAAAATTCTACGTGGTGCCCACATTGCGTTTATGTGTTTTGTACGGATCTCAGAACAAAGAGCAACTTTTGCCTTATAAAACAGTAAGAGACTGGTTTTTATAACCGAAGTGGAGAGTGTTTACAGCGCGGTACGCACTGAGTCCTTATATAAAACAGACACGCTTCGTCTTTAAAGGGTTAAATACTGCGGATAATTAGGTACATACATGGCAGGTTATCGTGGCAGTATTGCTCTGAATTCGAATCCACGAGGTAGGCGAGACAAATCTCGGAAGCATTATTGACTATTATAATTGTATTCTTTAATTGTTTTCTGCAGTTCCTTGAGAGAATTCTTGTGTAGAGTGCTTTAAAATCGGCTACGACAGTCTCCTTTCAGTTTTTGCATTTTCGTACATATCGTTGTGTTTTGTTTGTAAGTATATTTCACATTACTGACTCTTCTTTTATGTTTAACTTTCTGTTTTATGTAACGGTACATAAATTGTACGGCTGACTAACATAAGATCCCATCGGATTGTTAATTGACTCTTCGCAGCATTAAAGTGTTGCAATACCTGTGAGTCCCTCTGCACTGGGAAGAATACAGCGGCGGTGCTTATAGCCTACATGGGAAAGCAGACACTAATGGAATAAGGTTTAGTTCCTTTGTGAATATCTTCATAAATTTAAGTTATGTCTTAAGAGAAATATTAGTTTTCATTAAAACGTTTTATGCAGTTTTGTGCGTATTATGTGCAACAAAATAAAAACTTTAATTGTTATGAATTTACTGCAAGATATATATATGTAGAGTAATATGGTATTCGGAGGGTGATTTAGAATGTAGGAATTATCTAATTTTTAATACTGTAATAAAATATGTTTGCATTTTTATCCAGTTTTATACATCATTTTATTTAACCAAATACTGTTTTTCTCGGAAATAATTACATTAAAAGACTTAACTTGGTGAGTTAAAAGCGTGTGTGTTATTGGCTAGCAAGTTATTATAATGTTCCATGATACCCAAAAAACGAAAAAACTAACTTCCTACCGCGTCAAACAACAGAACTCGGCAGGGTAAAATTAGTGTTATAATTGCAGTATTTTAATCATTATTAAAGATAACTCAGTTTACACAACTATATTTTTATTATAAAAATCTAAATCTCTTGTACGATAGCTTGCTGCATGCTTCAACCTAAAATGTCATTATTAAGCGAAAACCGTACAAATTATAAAAGGAAGAGAGAGAATATTAATTTTCTTGACAGAGACTTCTTCCTTACAAAAGTTCTGCTTTTTGATTAGTAAAGCTGCACAAAAATTCATTAACGTGGTCTGAAGTTGTGTATGTTATAAGCATCCCACACTCAAATAATTGTGTTAGTATAAAATAATTTCCTCTTTAATGAATTTTTAATTGATATAATTAAAAGTGGTAGGTCATAACATCGTTTTGACCACAATTGTCTGTCATATTAAAATCATTCTAGTCTCTTTTGCATTTACATATAACTTTTTTAAAATATAAGAAGTGTGTCTTTGACCTAAACGTGTATATATTCTATTATACAAATGACGTCAGCACGACGTTATTGGAGTAGAAGCCGTTCAGTGCAGTTTACTTGTTACGTCTCCCTTCGATGCAGTAATAAGTTGTTTATTTATTTTATTCTGGAGAAGAGTGTTAATTTTCTTCTCTGGAGCTCTTCTTGCGTGTCATGTTTTTTGGTGCTTTCGGCGCCTTCCTCTGTGCTGCTCCACCAAACTGAAAAAAGTATTTTTATTCCGTCTTCTACACCCATTATACATTATCTGACATTTCTACTGTCATTCGTCGTTATTCTAAAACACTCAACACTTAACTACATGCCATAGGCCGTGAAAGTAATTACAAATTACCTTCTTTGAGATTTTGATTCCCCTTTCGTTTTTTGTGTTCATTTACTGGAGATACAATATCGTTGTAAACCTATTATTATTATTATTATTATTATTGTTATTATTACATATTTCACTCGTGTTTATTAGTCACAAGTTTTTTCCTCAATATTTTGTAAAAAGTCGTTGTTTCTAAAATATTTTAAATAAGATATGTTAACTTCTTAAAGGTCTGTTACTTGACATCCATATTAAGATTTAAGTATTTGGGCTGTTACGTCTTGCCGAGTTGTAAATAATTACCGACTTTGCGAAGAATTATACTTTCTCCGTCTTTACGTTCCGCTAATTCTATGGGGGTCATTAGAAGCGTCGGTAGTTATTTAACGCTCGGCGCAGTGCAACACCCTCTAAAGACTTGAATCTTCAGCAGCATCTTTGTGAGAACATCATTTCGCGCATTTTTTAAAGTATTTGCAAAGTTATTCGATAATATGATTCATTTTTAGAGAATCTTAAAGATATTGGATTAGAGTTTCATGTGATGTACAGTGTTATATGACCGGTAAGAACCCAAATCGAATTACGTCTGTAGGAGATGAAACATTGCAGACAGACACAACCTCCCCATTTTTCTTAATTTTATGAACATTGTGCAAATAATGTACAAAAATTTCCATTTGAATTAAGCTTTAGTGCTCGGTATTCGATGTAATTCGGTTAACCTCTGACATGGTACATACACACAGCACAGCCAGTCCCATCCGTTAACTTCTTGCGGTTCCTTAACCATTTCAAGTGTTTGCTTACGAAGGGATCTGCCTTCTTGTTGCTGTATTCAAAGCCTAATGTCTTCAAAGGACGTTAAGGTAATTGCTGTGTCTGAAACACTCTGTAGCTTGTATGTTGAAACTTTGGATAGCTGTGTAGCTCTTAACCGTAAAAGCCCGTAATGAAGTCTCAAATTCGCCGCAAATTGTGTGACAGGAAGGTGTGGATAAATTGCCTCATGATGTAACACCACGCGTCTGAGAAGCTTCCATGTGGAATTAGTTTGTGTCTGAATTCTGACAGGGCTCATGTAGGCATACATTTCAAAAAATGTTACCACTCTTCATGAGCTAAACAACACATTTTATTTCATCCAGCTACTATAGGTATTTGTGCATTTTTTAGCATTTGCTGAATCAGTTTTTTCTCCTCCTCGTCGTTGTTTTCATCGTCGTCCTCGTCGTCGTCGTCGTCACCATCATCATCAGTCGTCGTTACCATCAATCCTCAATCGTCGTCGTCATCAACATCAACATCAGTCGTCTTTATCATCAATCCTCAATCGTCGTCAACATCAACATCAGTCGTCGTTATCATCAATCCTCAATCGTCGTCGTCATCAACATCAACATCAGTCGTCATCATCATCAATCCTCAATCGTCGTCGTCATCAACATCAACATCATCATCTTTATCTGCATCACCGATCTTGGAGCTCTCTGTGTACGTATCACGGAGCAGAGTTCTTGTTCAGAAAATGGTAGTCGTACAGCTGTTTAAGAAATGTCTTCTATTATGGACCCCAGATGTTCACTGCCACATATCCAAGAATCTGCAACTTAACTTTGTCCCGAGTGAGCACAATCAGGGTCACATCTTTACATCCTACGTCTATGAGGCCCACATTTATACTATCTTTCTGTCTTCATCTAAGTCTCCGGAGTTGTCTTTATCTTCAGATTTCTCATTTAGAAATACATTTACAGGCGACAGAAATGGTGTGCGAGGTTTTGGGATCTGGGTGAGGGGCTAAATACGGCTCACAAACAAAATAAGGGAAAGAAGCCAAGCATGTTAAGAAATGTCCTTACGCCGTATTAATCTATAAAAGTGTCTCTACGTGTACTAAGAAACAATCTCTTAGAGAGTGTAATGCATTTAGAGCATTCAGAGTCCTTCTGGGTTGCTGAACCGAGTCTGTTAGAGAACTAGGAGGAGGAGTTCCTCATAACGGACGTCCTGCCCGCGACGTGACTGATCTCCTGTGCTGATTGTTTGCCTTGTGCGCCACGTACTGGCGGGAAGGCTACCTAATTACGTTTATGGGGCTGGTTTCGTTACACTAATAAGGAATTTATCCTACAAACAACTGTCTCTTGCACTGCTGAGTGGGCGACCTCCACTTCTTACAGCAGGTAACCTACATTACCCCAACTGAAACCTTGATTCCTTGAATGCTGTTCAAGGCAATCCTTGTATTTATAGTGCAGGTTCTGGCTGTTACACATTGGGAGTGATTCAGTGACTATACCCATACGTATTACGAGTCGGTGTTCGTGGTTTCAATCAAACTCTCAGCTTCTGAGTATATTAGCATACCAGCTTCATTGTCACGACTGAAAACATCGCTCAACATTAATTTCTGAATTTATTTTCGAAAGGCTTACTGTCGTCACATTGCTTTGGATATCTTTAAGAGATTCATAGTTTGTCCCTTTCAAGGGTAATTAAAATTTCAGAGTCAGTATCAGGCGAAAGGCTAGGTGTTCCAGCGGCTGTCTGTTTCTGGGTTAAATATTTTTTCACTTTCTTCCTGATTAGTATGTGTTTATTATCCTACTATTAGACGTTAGATGGTCTACTGACTGCGTCGTTGACTAAACCATATCATTTCACATGTTCAGCAGTAAGTCACAAGAAATGCATTGAGGCCTGTAGTCAGGCGGATGCACGTTAGTGCAATGCACTCACTGCAAATCTGGATGCACCCACTAGGAATATGCAGAATGTTAAAGACAAACATGCTGATCAGCCCAGAAAAAACTTAGGACACCCCACCGCATCCACATGTTGACGCTGTTGAACACCAGTGATCGGAAAAAACTCATTTTCAGGAATGTATGCATATGCAAGATGTTTCGTGCAATGTCATGCAGAGAATAACGTAATTAAATTGCTGATTTTGTGGTTCTGACGAAGGTGCTTTTTACGTTTATGTATACGTAATATATAAATAGTACACGTATACTAATGCGTTATACACAGATATAAACCTATGTGCATATGCACGTTGGCACTGAAAGCCGCCGCACCCACTGTATTCATGGGCTGGCTACGGACCTGAGTGTATTTAAACCTAACTTAACCTAGCATAACCTATAGTTTCAGTTACTTCACAACCATTTCATGCCCCCAGTCGAAGTGGTGCTGGTGTTCCTACCGCACTGAAATTTGTTTGCTTCTCTTGCTGTCTGTACGTGTGGCGGGAAACTACGAAGGACATTATACAAGTGGGGTGACTTTCAGCATCAAGCTGTAGTGTAATTACAGAGTTTGATGAATATCATCAGTTCGTTAAAAACTGGTTATGGTAGGAGAGAAACACAGGAATACGTTCTCTTAAATGGTAATGGTATAGGAGTTTCTTTCCTTATATAAAGAAAGTAATCTAAAACTCGCTTCTTCGTGTCTCTCTATTACCCATTAATTGCCGTGTTAATATCACCATGTATAGTGATTTATTTTCTTATAAAAACTTGATGTTACCGGTAAATATGCATTTTTTCGGGATTAATCTGCCTGATCTTACGTATTTATACTATCAAATGTGCAGCCGGGTTTTAGGCTCTTGACCACATACGTAGGCCTAAATTGTTCTAGGAGAAGCTACAGTCGAAAGTAAATATATACTTTCCATTGGGCTGTTTAACCTCCCTCTGTTTAAACTTGCGCCAGTCACAACAATGCATGTAGCGGCCGTTTTAATCTGACTTACCATGGCCTATCCTTCACTTAATTCTGTCTTAAACACAAATATAATTACGTTTATCCAAATGTATCCTTCGTTTAGAAAATCTATATACGCCATATATTTCGGCTGTCATGTCTTCAAATATCAATCCAATAAACTGTTGTTTATGTCATAGTTCTGTTCCATTTCTAGTGTATGTTTTCGGTCAGCCGTTCCCAGGAGCGGACCCCTAGGAGAATGGGGGGTGTTTATTCTAATGGCTACGCGAATTGATATAGACTCGTTGCATGTACTGTTCCTGCAGCCGGACTTGGTTTCCCGCCTTATCTTCTGTTATTATTATTATTATTATTATTATGAATAATAAAATGTAATCGTTTCGTAGCCCTCAGCTCTTCTACCTACTCACAGTAGGTGTCGAGGTTGTTTATTTTCACTTGATCACAGTCACACACCACAGTCGGTAGGACTCCTCTGGACGAGGGATCGACCCGTCGTAGAGACCTCTACGTGACAACACAAACACTCACAAGAGACAAACATCGATGCCCCCGATGGGATTCAGACCCACGATCCCAGCAAGCGCTCGGCCGCAGACCTACGCCTTAGACCGCGAGGCCACTGGGATCGGCGAATAAAGTGTAATATTTATTAAAAACCAACTAAATATACTTCTTTGATATTAAACATTATATTCTGTATAGTTTACCGTCTCCTTATGTTTCGGTTCGTTTAGAGCAATCCTTAGGGAGGCATATGAGCGAAGGTATAATTTTTCCCGTGAGGATAGTCATTAACGAGCCGAAACAAGTAAAAGATAGTACAATATAAAGAATAGAGTATGTAATATTAAATATGTATATTTAGTTGGTTTTTAATAAATCGTAAAACTAATACAAAGACAAAGTATAATATTGATATATTAAATATAAATGTACTTAAAAGGGTTTCTGATTTCAGAAAAGTTTCTATCATTTATTTTCTTATTTTATCGATAATAAAGTATTACTATTTGCCTCTGGGCTTCCACGAATTTTTCTGAAGTTAAGGGGATATCCACTTACTTTAAAAGTTTGGGAAGGCCTTGTAAATTATTCCAGGCTCTCTATGTGGCTGACTGCTAATGTGGAGGCTGCTCATATGTGGTAACAGTTCTAGATGTGGGCTGTGTTGGCCGTGTTCCCGAGGTACTTCCTGTTCGTCCATTCAGGGCGATGTTAATCGATATAGCAGGGATTTCTGAGTCGTGTGCAGTTCTGCCCACACTGACGTATGTTGTCGTCTTAAATCAGAGTCCACTGTACCGCCGAACCACAGCAAAGTATGCCAATGATGTGTAACATAAGTCCAGTATTACATATATTGTTTGAAGTTAAGGCGTTTTGGTTTTGCACAATAAAATACCGATATTCCATAATAGGAATGTAAAATATAAGTTACATACTTTGGTGCCATAACACAGTTCAATAAGACTTCGTTTGCAACATGGGGAAGACAAGAAATATATACCTTGCTTAATAATTTTGGTCTTTTAATTCCCATAGGTTATTTTAAAAGTCTTAAATCTAATGTAAAGGGTAAATTCTTCATGAAATTGTATTTAATTTTTCTCCACAATCTTTTTTCGAAGTACTCTCTGCCATATAAGTATTCAGCCATGTACTCTGGAGATGCAAATGGAGACGCTTGTAGTTCGTCGTGTAGTTTCTGTTACTCTGGCCTAATTACAGCAAAGATTATAAAACGTGGAAAAAATTTAGTTAAACTTGGCGGTACCAAATCTTATTAAAATATGTCAATGGGCTCCAGAGTTGTTGCATGTGCACAGATGGACGGGCGCAGGCTAAGGACAGACAGACAGACAGATAGAGAAACACGACACAACGTATGGGAGCGCTGGCCTTCCTTTATTCACTTGTAAATACCAACGCCCTTTAACCCTTTAAAGACGAAGCATATCTGTTTTATATAAGGACTCAGTGCGTACCGCGCTGTAAACACACTCCACTTCGGTTATAAAAACCAGTCTCTTAATGTTTTATAAGACAAAAGTTGCTGTTTGTTCTGAGATCCGTACAAAACACATAAACGCAATGTGGGCACCACGTAGAATTTTTTAATGTTAAACCTGGTGGTAAGTAAAGTTACCGCTAGGCTCTAAGAGGTTGATATATTGTGGTAAAGGTCCCTGGTATTTGAAAACGAATAAATTGAATTGTGAAAAACCACACGATATGCACAACATAAAACTGAAATGTGAGAAGCTTCGGAACTTTCCACTCAGTTTATTTCATGACCAGAATGACACATTTAGTTACCAAGGACGTACTACCAAGACAGTTACCCAAATATTTTATTCGGTATTTCATAATCTGTGTCTTTTAATATTGAGCAAAAAAGCTGTTTGTGTTATAAAGATTTTATTATTAATCAACCAAATACTGCACTATTGTACAATCTCCAGGATGTTTCGGCCGCAAATTATTCATCTATCATCAGCGAGGACGCTTTTCGTAGAAAACAATCAACGTATACGATGCTTGTTGTCTAAGAAAAACACCCTTCCTGTTGATGACCGATTAATTAGCTTCCGAAGCATGTTGGAGATTGCAAAATAGTGCAGTAGTTTGTTGATTAATAGTAAAATCTGTGTAATAAACAACGGCACGGAAGCTGCTTGTGTTGTTTGGTTGAAATATTAGTAAACTCAGATCTGAACGCCCTCTCCCTTTCGTAGAGGTAAAATGGTAGATGCAGCTCACAGCATTATTCCAAACCAATCTTTGTCAAAATTCCCCACATATTCTTCCTGCAGTCCAGCTACATAAAGTGAGTGCCTTTATCAGAAATATAGCTCACATTTTCTTCCTCGCCTTTTCGCCTCAAGTTTAAAAGTAAACATACCAATTTTCTCTCGAGAATCCCGGAGTTAGGGGGAGGATTGGCTTTCTCGATGCCTTGAGGCATAACTCCCAGGAAACCTAAAGGGCGATGGATGGAGGAAATGGTAAGAAGAGATGTTCAAGATAGGAGAAAGCGGAAGGACGATTTTACCCCACACCTCATGTGGTATGAAATAGTACACATGCATATTTTATAGGCTTGTACGATCTTACGCCACCCGGTAAATTCTCTTTTATATGACTATTTCACGCTCTATTTATCCTCCGCTGTGCCTTTCTGCGACTGGCTGGCTGCTTCATTAGACGGCTGAGAGTTACAAGACTCTTCTTGGCTCGGAAAATCAAATTTTGTTCGCCCGACAGAAAAATGTTCGACATGCTGACCGAGGAGCAGAAAGTAAGTGTAATTCAGCCTACTGCCATAACAACGCACTGTCTTTTTTCCGAATTCGTTTGATAAGTGATTTAAAGATAATGTTCACTCTAGTACAGGCCATTAAGGGCCAGAAGTGAAGTAGAAGTATAACTTTACTCTTTCTTTAACCTGGGCACTAGATGCGTAAATAATGTAGCCCTATATTTTCTTTGCAAAACGAACTTCGCCACGTATTGCAATGATTTGTCAGCTGATTTGATATTACTAACCGAAAAAGGCCGTTGTGAATTCATCTCCAAATCTCTAGTTAGTTAATTCAAGTGTATATATGTGGAGACCATCTGATGACTATGCTATGTGTCAGAGATTGAAAGCCTCTTATAGGTGAAAGTATGTAAATGTCATATCGTCTAAAGATTTAATTCTGTTAGACATTGAGACTACGTACGTTCTCTGAAAGTAACACGCTCACACACGTACACACACTCACACACACACACACACACACACACACACACACACACACACACACACACACACACACACACGAGCGCGCGTGTAATGAGTCAAGCAGGAAATGTTTAATGTATGTAGATAATGGCTCTATGCTGCGTTTGGTTGATGAAACGTGAAGATTTAACAAATGCCAACATATTTAGCATAAGCGTTTCGGTGCACGTAGCACAATCGTCAATGTAAATAAGTATGCGTATGTAATTAAAAAAGTATGTGTATATATTTACGGATTGCTTGCCATACTAAATGATACTTTTACTCTGTAAGTACATCGTTGAATAATGATTTGATGCTTTATTATATATGATTGTTTAGTGGATTAATTGATTGAGTGATTTAATCTTTGATTGGACAATGGTTGCATAAATTGTTTTTTGAATTCTTTAGGTTTATTTACCAGTTGATGAACTGCAAGATATCTCAGTGATTGATATGATGACAATATGTTCTGTCAGGTAGGCGTACGTGTTGAATCTAGAGTCGTTTGTTAGAAATCTCACGGTCTTTAAGATTTAAAATTCCCATACATTACACTGCGCACATTTACTGGTGAGCAAGACGCACTACCTACCCGTCTCCAAGCAGCAGTGACTGTCTTGAAAAGGTGGGACTTTCTCAGCTAGTAAATAAATTATCCGCCTTCTATGGACACAAGATTCATTGGTGTGTTTACAGGATTCATTAGTGTATGCACAGGATTTGTTAGTGTATTCACAGGATTCATTAGCGTATTAAGAGGCTTTGTTATTCACAGGACTCTTTAATGTATTCACATGATTCATTAGTGCATTCACAAGAACTCTCCACTCGATCCTGTTCCGTTCCAGTTTCATAAAGTCACACATTATTAATACCCGTCGTATTTTTAAACTCCAGTTTATGCATATGCCCGAAGAGCTGTCTGTTTCCTTCAACATCACGCATTAACCCTTTAAAACCTAGCGGTAACTTTACATACGACCAGGTTTAACATTAAAAAATTCTACGTGGTGCCCACATTGCGTTTATGTGTTTTGTACGGATCTCAGAACAAACAGCAACTTTTGCCTTATAAAACATTAAGAGACTGGTTTTTATAACCGAAGTGGAGAGTGTTTACAGCGCGGTACGCACTGAGTCCTTATATAAAACAGATACGCTTCGTCTGTAAAGGGTTAATGTTGTCTGTGGGTTTCTATTCCTTCGCCGAGATCTGCATTCCTCTCCACTTCTTGTCGTCCTTGATTTGATGAGCGTAATATTTGTCGAACTGTGCAAATTACGAACCTTATTGTTATGGAATTTTCCTCATCTTCCCCTCCCTTGTCCTGCTTGTTATGTCTAAATATTCTCTTTGTCATCCTTTTCTCACTGTTAATCAGAATAAACAGGCCTGTTGCTGTACTTACATTTCTAGCCTGTTTCTCTATCATGGTAGTGCTATGTGACGTAGGTTGCTGTGGAAGCAGAGTCAGTGAGGTCTGGAGAGGCTGCGTGCTTTTAGTCAAGTGCTGTCCAGTGTGTTAGAAGCTAGTGTAGCTGTTAGAACCTGAAACCAGGGTAGCTATTCCCGAATGTGATTGAAGGTGAAACACTGTTGAGAGTGCAGGAGAGTCACATGCCTGGTTATAATTAACTGTATCGAGTAGAGCTTTTCGTTTACGCCTGTCTGAGGGTCGCAGACGTGTCATAGTTCGTAGTAGAGTTTCAACTGGAAAACCTGAAGGGAAAAGGCTTGGTAGACCCAGGCGTAAATGCGAAATTATGTTAAACTGGACGTTAAACAAACAGGATGTGTGGGTAGGCAATGGATGTGTCTGGATCTGTCATAGTTTTTTTGTGAACGTGGTAATATTTTCCGGCTCCATGGAATGAGGGAAATCTGTCGCTTTGCTGAAGAACTGTCGGTTTCTCGAGAATGATTATGATTGTTGGAGTTAGAAATCTTTAGCTGGATAAACAACTTAACGAAATAAATAAGTGGATTAAGTAAGTAATGAACTATCTAAGTA
This sequence comes from Coptotermes formosanus, assembly GCA_013340265.1. Classification (NCBI taxonomy): domain Eukaryota; kingdom Metazoa; phylum Arthropoda; class Insecta; order Blattodea; family Rhinotermitidae; genus Coptotermes; species Coptotermes formosanus. The sequence goes on along the minus strand of BLKM01008651.1, from coordinate 3,011,014 downwards.
ACTATCTGGAGAACGGTCATTCTTGAGAACCTGTTAAATCCCCAACTAGTCAAAATTTACCCTATTTTATGGAAAACCGTGACTAATAATCGTGTTCATAAAATCCGCCCCAGGTCCCTATCCTGAAGCAGGTCTTCCAAATTACCCCTTTGTTTATGTTTCCTTACCAAAACGCTGTATGCATTTCTCTTCTTTCCCTTAAGCGCCACATGCCCATCCCCTGTCATCCTCCTTGATTTGATTATTTTCATGAAGACCTTTATTGTGTAAATTTCCCTAGTTTTCCATTACTGCCACCCTATTAGACCCAAATATCTTCCTCAGCACCCTGTTTGTAATCCATATTATGTAAAAATTTAGTTTGGTTTAGGTTTCTTGCTGTTTGAATTCTTGTGATTTGCATGCTAAAAGCTTACATGCCAAATGTCAGTGTAATTCTATTTTCGAAGCGTATCATAAATCGAGAAATGTGCGGACTAGAGATGTGTTCGCACACCCGACACCTGTTCTGGAACACGTTCTGGTACGTGTGTGCTAGAACAGGTGGTACTAATTATTTAACAAGCTTGTTATCCATCAGTACGGACGCCCGCCTACGTTCATTGTAGTTCCACTGCTTCTGTGAACAGTTTTGCATTCAAATAGAGAAAAATACGACTTGAAGCTGCTGAAGTTTTAACGTACAGCGAATCAATAAGCATTGAAGTGATAGTGTGAGACCTAACCAGTGTGCAAGCACGAACACAGAGCCAGTCCCTGCAGCGATTGGTAATTTTGCAGGTATAACATAAAATTAATCACAGAGCATGACGTGTTTGACATGGGATCTACATTATGATAATCAAATAGGTTAGCGCGGTGGCCACAGAGTGGCAGAAAAGTCACTGACTGATATATCTTTAAATATTAAAACTCTCTAATGACTAATTATGTGTAACTGCAATAGTGACATTAAGAAGCTCTGCTTTTTTCCCACACAGTGCGTGTATGTGTTTAGCATGGTGCTCATACTAAACAGAAATTATCTCTTTAAGCGTGTTTAATTGGTGAGTGTGTATAATGAAGAACGCGTGTAGTACATGCGAAGTAGGAACTGTAGTGTAATTTTGATGATTCTGAGTCTTTTAAAGGGTGAAAGGTGTATTTAAACAGAATCTTTCTAGGCCCACTAAACGTTTCGTAACAGATTATTTTATGGTGAACGTTTCTCCCTAAAATTTTATTGATGAAACTGGCTGCATTTCTTTCTCCGAAATTGTATTTTCTTTTAGCTGTACTAAAACGTCGGATACGTGTGTAGTAAGGTAATCAGGTAGTCTAACTTGCACATATTTGGATAAGTACGTGATTGTACTCATTAACCTTTTAAAGCCTAGCGGGTACTTTACGTAACACCTGGTTTACAAGTTAAAAAATTCTACATTGCCCTGATAGTGCCTTTATGTGTTTTGTACGGATCTCAGAACAAACGGCAACTTTTGCCCTATAAAACATTAAGAGATTGGTTTTTATAACCGAAGTGGAGAGTGTTTACAGCGCGGTACGCACTGAGTCCTTATATAAAACAGATTACCTTTCGTCTTCTAAAGGTTAGTTTTGGCTTAAGGTGCATTTATTAGACACACACAATTGTGCTGTTTGATTTCTTGATTACAAGCAGAGGCTATAACCTGAAAGCCAAAAATTTCAGACTTCCGCTGCTGTGTAATTCAGGTCTTCGCATTTGTGGGTTCTTACGTAGCGTTGGTTGGTGGTTGCTTACCGACGTTTCGGGATAGCCCATCCGTCCCATATTCAACGGTAAAGCAGTCCAAGGCTGCCTGTCCCAGAAGAGCGAAGACAGCATGAAAACCCAGTTTTATATATTTTACAATAAAATATTCACTGCAGGTTTCGACCACTTGTGGTCACGCTAGACTTCGAATCCATGTATAGACCTATATTACGGATTGTTGCATGTCGTTGTATTAAACTCCATGCAAATGGATTTGTAATTACGAATTAATTTTGTAATACTGTTAAACATTTCATAAAAGTTAATATTGCATTGAGATACATGTATATACACATAATCCAGACTATTGTTTACAGCGTTTAAAACTATAGATAAGGGTAAACATAAAACAGAAGCAACTAAAATATTAAAGTCGATGGTAATCGAAATTGAGGCGAGGGCTGATTCTCCGATGTTTCCTAGTCTACACCACAGAAATACATTCTGCGTCGTTATTTGCATTCTTATGTCATCAAACAGTAATTAAGCGGAGCGAGGTTTGAGATTCTTACAGTGATATTGATAAAGGTTCAATCAAACTATTAAGATAGACCAACCAATACGCACACTGTTTACAATTATATATTTGTATCAGTGTCACCCCTACATGTTTCGGTGGTCAAGCCACCATCATCAGGGGGTATCAAAACTTTAGATGCAGAACGAAGCCTGTGACCTTTGGTGCCCCCTTACGATGGTGGCTTGACCACCGAAACATGTAGGGGTGACAATGATACAAATATATAATTGTAAACAGTATGCGTATTTGTCGGTCTATCTTATCAGTGTAAAAATACGTACGGCATACAACATATAAATTCAATCAAACCTTCGGGGATGTAATACTCTGTTGATTGGTAACTAAATTCGGAAAAGCCTGGAGCCACAAAACCTGATGTTGAAGGCACAACATTCTTCTGACTTGTCGTTAAATATCTACCACTAGACATGGCGTAATATTTGAGAAAATTTGATTATTCGGTAATAAATAAACGTAGCAAAAAAACGAAGGAAAAGAATAACAAGACACTTATACAGTCACGCGACTTCGTGTCATATTATACAGTGGTTATGGGACATTTGAGTAAGACGAGGGAATGACCTCAACCAAGTAGGCGATGTGAGGTGACTGGGCAGCAGAACCTGGGCTTCGCTACTCCGTTCCTACAACTGGCAACGTAGCGTTTTAATTCGAGCTTCGTTTGCTGTGACCCCGACTTATAATACACACTATATTATGGGTACTAAAATAGGTTTGGGTGTTTGATTGCTTTTATGCATTCGTTGTTGCAGGAATTGCTGTTATTGAGACTATGTTGAAAAGATAATCCCAATAAGATATTACACGTGAAGCCACAAATACTTTCCCTTTTATATGCAGCCGTATTTTGTATTATCTGTCAGTATTTTGGACGACGATGACTTTCTGTGCAGTCACTAAAGTTTTGATTTGTGCTTCATCTGCTCTTATAAAGTGGCTCTTATTTAGATCTTCGTGAAACAAAATTAAAGTGGTTGTCAAATGTAATATATGTGTGTATGCAAACCGACTTTCGGGGGGTGCTGGTGTAGTGTAGCCCGCGTAGTACGTGGAGTAAATGCAGCTGAATATTAGCAAACCAATGACTATAGCTATGGTAGTTAGTGTCTGCCAGTGTTATTATCAGAAACGATGTGAATGTGAACTTAATCTCATTTTATGTCTTAACTTAGCCTGTTATTATTGAAATTATAGGAGCATTTAATATCTTCTGAGATAGAGATCATGCAAGTAAGGCTGTATTATATTTCTTTTTACAGCTGATCTAAATGAATGTTAGTTTTGTAAATATACCCCTGTGATATTTTTTCATGTATATTCTTTGGAGTTTTCTGAAGACAGTCGTATGAAAGCAGACTGTATCAGTCTCCTTATTGGCTTTATTTTATTTTACTTCTTTAAATTCTGTAACCTTTGTTGAAGTATTAGTAGGGAATCAATAAGCAGTCGGTCAGCTTTCTACGTTTCAGCGATAATCACGCTTTCCTGGAGCGTAGTGCAACATCACACACGGAGCGTAGTGCAACATCACACACGGAGCGTAGTGCAACATCACACACGGAGCGTAGTGCCACATCACACACGGAGCGTAGTGCAACATCACACAGGGAGCGTAGTGCCACATCACACACGGAGCGTAGTGCCACATCACACACGGAGCGCCCAAAGAACTGTCTGCCTATTACTTTCAGATCGCAGTAAGTGGTGCAAGAGTATCAAAACTGCATCGAAATGTTTATCGATAACTCAGTATGTCGCATAACTATATATAAGCAATGAAAGGGAATATTTAGAATAGAAACAATATCACACGTGTGTCAGTGTGATGAACTGCGTTATGTTGTTAGATTTTCTTTAGAAATGTGTATAAAAATAAAGATTTTATATAAGTTTGTGTAGGTGTGATTTTATTGTCTAAGAATTTGGTGGTTCAGACTGGTCTATTAAAATCTCAAACAGGTAAACATTTTCTTATTTTTCTTACATTTTTCTTTCTTTCCTTTATTTTTATAATATTTCATAACTGACAAGGCTATGCCTTTCATTAATTGAGGGATATCTTTTCCGGATATCGGCTAGAGAGTAATTTACCGAAATTTTTCTTGATCTCCTGGTCCAGTTGCATTATCCTCTTTACAGATTTCGACTGCTTATCTCGTACCGATTCCCACTTTATTAGTTTAATCATTTCCTTGTCCCGGTCCTTCTTCTTCAGTCTCCACTGATTAAACCTTTTGAACTTGGAACACAGATCCATGCCCCATGTGGGATTCGAACCCACCATGACATCGCGAGTGCTACACGTCGTCTTACCTGTCACACCTCGTCACAAATGCATGTAGACAGTTTCCGGGTTACACAGTATGCGACTTACGTGAACTCGGACTTGACGGAAAAGTACTTATTAATTAATAATATTAACTAATATATACAATATAATACAATTATTATTTATTAATAGTGTAATTATTAAATTATTTTACTTTGTGTGTTTCATGTGAAAAAACTGATAGAAATGACATTTTAAACATGCACACTGACATTTATGTGTGTGTGTTTGTGTGTGTGTGTGTGTGTTTGTGTGTGTGTGTGTGTGTGTGTGTGTGTGTGTGACCGATGAGGTGTGATAAATAAGTGGGGGTGGGGTCAATTCCGACTTATTTTGAGTTACGTAAAAGTTGCAGAAAAGGAACCCTTACGTAAGTCTGGAACTGCCTGCACGTACTAAACGCATGTGGCACGTTCATATAAAACCGTTCATAAATCTGTAGTGCCTGCTACAGCCAGTGTTTGAATTTGTTCAGACAGCTTCACCATTCAGGTCAGCAGGTTGGGCTTCACGGTAATCGATATTCTATTTTAGTCTGTGCTGCCTGAACCGACCGTTAGGTAGTAGGATTGATATTTTGTCGAACTGAGACTATCCATGCCAATCAGTGTGATGTTGCCCATAACAGGGCTTTTAGCACGTCGCCAGACACTCTTGGTTACGCCGTCTGCTGCACTAATATTCATTGTTTCCTTTCTGTATTCTCCTAGAAGAACCGTATAATTTCCTTGCATTCTGTGTGCTGTTTTTTATGTTTAAATCTTTGGCCAGTGAATAAATATGACACAACTACAGGCTTGCACATTATTGAACTAAGTTTGGGACACTAACTCGAGAAAATAGCTTCCCGAAAGACATTAGGCAACTTAGTTCTTAGAGTCGTGTTCAATAACAAGGAGTTCTCCCTTATATAATTTTCTCCACCCTCCTGTTACATCCTGTCTCTCGTAAGCCAAACTGCTCGCTTCACCACTTCCTACTGAAGTACTCTCAATCCATATCTGCTCCTAGGTTAAGAAACCCAAGTTTTACATCACATTAAAGGAAGAGGTCAAACAAATTAGATTTTAGTTATTAGTGTTGTAGAATTTCCTGTATACCTTGCAGATGGACAAATACAGATTCAGAACTGAACTGTGCCAGGCATTCTGAGAACTTAATTTACTGTTAATTTCCTTTTGAATGCAATTTACATTTTTTACTAATCTTTAGAAATATGCAAAGTGTCCACATATTTGAAGGATTTATTAAACACAAATATTTTTATGTCATGGATATGTGCTGTATGTACTCATATTTGTATATAGTTTATGACCCATTAAAGGACCGTGTACTCAACGTTAATTGAATTCTTCGGTGTTATCATTGTGGTTTAAAGTAGCAAAGAATTACTGCACGTGTCTTAATACTTACTGCACTATCTTTGTTTGCCAGTTTTATAATTTAACTACACGACTGTATCGAAATATTTAGGGCTTGTGTAAATGACAAAATTGTGTGTTGTAGGATAATGGTTAAAAATTCTAATTGTCTTAATTTTGTGCTTTTAATGATTTATTGCAAAATTATATTCTGATAAATTATTGATGGGTATTATAAAGGAAAAATGAATTTAAACCGTTCGGCTCTGAATGTCAGTAAGCATACTCCATACTCATAATACTCTTAACGTATTTGTGAGTTTTATACTGTTCGTTCCGTGCACTGTCGGTAATCAACTCACAACACTCAGTCCAACAAAACGCACTGTATTGTTCGCAGATATTTTGTATTACAACATCTCGTTGAACAGTCCTACCTGTTTCGATCGATTATGGCATCATCGTTGTGACTCCATAATGGATCGAAACATGTAGCAGTGTTCAAAGTGATTGTAATAGAAAGGATCTGGGAAAAATATAGTGCGTTTTGTTGGACTGAGTGTTGTGAGTGTTCGGGAGTATGATTTGTACTCGTTTTTCTCTTTTACAAATATTTAAAATTTGTCACGATTTCTTTTGTGTATATTTTGTCCACTGATTTAATATTTTAGACCAGGGGCTAACATTGTCCAATATCCGTGTGTGTGTGTGTGTGTGTGTGTGTGTGTGTGTGTGTGTGTGTGTGTGTGTGTGTGTGTATGTATGTATGTATGTATGTATGTATGTATGTATGTGTGTATGTACATACGTACATACACACATA